>JAGFZM010000010.1:2398525-2416704 GCA_017657215.1 Limnothrissa miodon | reverse complement strand
CCAAAAGGTATAGCTATACTATGCCCAAAAGGTATAGCTATACTATGTCCAAAAGATTAAGTGATACTATGTCCATGACAGACAGCCTAAGTCAGGCCATTCAGCTCTTCAACGCCACATCAAAGTGTGATTGCCTTATGTGTTTAGGTCTGTACTGCACATTTTTCCTTTATATTGTGCTTTCATCTGGATGCCCTTTACATACTGTATACATACCACAGTATACATGTCTGCCCTGGACTAGACTGCCCCCTCCTTTCCCTAAATCCAAAATAGAACTTGCTGATCCCTAGGGCCCTGTGTTACTGTAGAGTTCGGGCTGGAAAGGAGTTTCCGTGTTTGATTATTCTTGCCTCCTGTTTAGAGCTGTAGGCTATCTACATGGTATTGCCCCCACATAGCAACCCCATGCACTCAAATTGAGGTCAAACAGGCACACAACAGGATTTTTTTTAAAAATAGCTTTATTAAGGAAATAAGTCCTCTATGTTGTCAACTTTATTTTTTACAAGGCTTTATGGTATTCGGCTGATTCGAACAAATAGCAATTACAACACATCACCACTGTAGGCTACTAACCACTTTGACAAAATAGGCTATAGTCTAGACTTTTGGATAATACAGATGAACAATACTGGGAAATAATGACAACAACAAAAATAAACATGGTCTAATGACTAGGCCCTACTTAAATCCAACTTCAGTCTACTTGACTCTAGCAGCAATTTAACCTATTTGACCATTGAGTTTTAACTCAAATTTTACTCAAGGTTAAGCCTGACTAGTTTACTGTTGGAGAACTCAGCTGGTGCTGCCTTTGCTTGAATGTAAGTTGGTATGTACATTTCTTGAATTATATTTTAGAGGAGGAGACGTGTTATGGTAGGTAAATGCAGAGCCACAGTAATTGGATTGGACTTGCATTAGTCCATGTGTATGTATGATGTGTATATGCTGCTGGACAACTTCCCTACGGATGAAAAGTACTTTCACCCTTACTTAAAGAACCACCAAAGTTACATTGATTGACATTGAAGTATTCAAAGCGTTGTCATACTAGTAGTCAAATAATGGTCCTTTGCCATCCAATTTGGTTACAAAAACTGTAGTACTGTTTGACATGATGTTAAAAGTAGTAAAATCGCTGAGTGAGCTTTTGTGTGTATCTGTTCCAGCAAGGTGAGGTGGACTGCTGGCCTCTCTCCTGTCCATCAGTGGACTGTGACTTCACTATGGTCCCCGAGGGCGAGTGCTGCGCACGTTGCGTCACCGACCCGTGCCAGGCCGACACCATCCGCAACGATATCACCAAGACGTGCACGGATGAGCATGGCATTACTCGCTTCAGCGGCTCCTCCTGGGTCAAGCATGGCACCGAATGCACACTCTGCCAGTGCAAGGTAAGAATGAAAATACAAAGCAATTTTTTTGCTTTGGGACATTCCTGGTAGCATGGGTTTCAATGGCATATCAGGAACACGCATATTGTTTAGTTGAAGTGAAGAAAGTACTCTGGTTGACTGATGATAACAATGTATTGGATTAATATTAGCTTGCCGACCTGGATTGAAGTCAGAGTTTCTATTTGTTCTTCACTGTGAGACCGTTCACTGTGAGACCTTTAGGAATGCACATAATAACATGCCATCTCATTCTGAATGCATTAAAATTTTCAATCATCTTGACACTTTCCTCATCTGTTACCTTTTCAGAATGGACACATCTGTTGCTCAGTGGATCCTATGTGCCTTTAGTCACTCTAAGGTGCAGAAGGCATTTGTACAGTCTAGTCTATATAGAAGAAACTCGCATTTCACTCCCTGCCTCTCGCCCTCCCTCTGAAACTTCAAATTAAACCAAATTCAAAATGTGTACTATACCAAATGGTTGACAAAAGAACCACCTCTAATCATCTCTGCAGCTGAGGGGGACTCTGTGCATTGAAGATCACCAACTCATCGGAAAACATCATTCTGTAAAATACTATATACAGGCATGACTGTACTAAGTGTTGAAAATGTTTGTTCTGGTTTTTAATTCTTTAAAAATCCGAAAGGCTATAGACATCCTAGATAGTGAACTTCAGTGTAGTTCTTATGTAACACATAATGGAGTCTGAATAGTAAATTATCACTTTTTTGGCCCTTGATTAGTTTTGTTTGTTTTCATTTTCTTTGTTTGTTTTTTTCTTTTTTCAAAATTTAATTTTGATGTATTATATGGCTTGTTATTGTGTAATGGTGAAATAAAGTGTTTCCATTTCCATTTACCTTGGATTTGTGGTTTTATTCAGCATTTTATTGTGGTTTTATTCAACAGTATGTGGTTTCACACTGTGAAATGGTCATGTTACTTAACTTTCCCCTCTTCACCCACTCCAGCTCTTAAGCCTGAAGTGTGTCAATGTAATCATTTTGAGGCCATAACAAATCCCATAAGCTTCGGCTTGGTCCTTCTGTACCTTCTGCGCCAGGTTTACGGATGACAAAAAAAAATGGAGAGGTGAGGTGAGTGAGATGCTGTCAAAACACATGCGTGACTTTGCGTGAGATTTCCATCTGAGCAGTCAGCGCCTATTAGGAGCACAGTCATCCTTGTGAATGACCTTTCCATTCATTATTCATCCATGCACTTGGCTTGCTGCGACGAGTCCCTGCTCCCAGCATGGGGCTCGGGCCTGTGCCACCTCACCTGCCTTGCACCAGTGCAGCACTGCATGTCGTGCTGCTGCCGCAGGGCCACTGAGACCTGCAGTGCATCCACGTGTGCTGCAGAAGGGTTGTTTTCCCTCCATTTGTTTATTTCTTGTTTGTCTGGCTTTTTGTTTTGTTGACTGGGATTTGACCTCTGCTAATTTGATTGCTTGTTGTCATAAGACAGTCTCCAGACAAAACAACATATTGCTTAACTGTACACAGACAGGGATAAGCATTTTGGTTGTTTTGGAGGATTTTTAAGAGACTTTTAATACAACAAAGACCTTCTCTGTAATTTTAGAACCGATTCTTGGTAAACCAAGAATTTCCTATGCCATTCCTCACCTTTTGTCTCACTATACTGACTCAAGACCTGTATACATTGGGTGCTCATTTATTTTCCTTTTCTTAGATGTTCTCACTGAAAAGTGCTATTGAGTCCTACCTCCCATTGCTTTTATATACATGAATATTGGATGACTATTAAGGAGCGTTTCGTGCCACTGTAGTGGGGTACTGGTCTGTACCGACATTTTCTCTAAGTGCAGCGCTGTGTCCTCATTTATATTCAGAATTACAATTTCACCATAGCAGTATAATAGGAGGTCATTGAGAAGGCTATGGCTATGCAGCCGCACCTGCTATTGTAATTCTTTTAGATAAAACAACATTCCTTTAGACATGCTATGAGCATTCATATTTTAGTCATTAGTTAAAGGAAACACTTCTAGATTATTCTAGGAATGTTCAATTTTTTTGCATAATAATAGTAACTCTTCAACAATCTTGTAGCCTTAATCTTCTTCACGCTAATTCTGCCTGATTATTTAAATCTGAACATGTGTTATTATAACTACCTTTTCAGTTTTTAGAATTTGAAATGCTCTTATTATTGTGAACACAGCACTGTACAAATACTGCTGTATTAGTTATTCTTAGTGTTTTTAAAGGCTTTGCAAGGTTAGGATGCAATGATATGTTACAATGATATTTTATTTGTGTCAACAGCATTTTACCAAGCTGTCTGCAAGTCTCTTTCTGTCATGCTTTGTCAGGTTACACTGATATTATCAGACATCCCTCATTGAAAAAAAAAAACATGGTGACATTATCATGACATGGTGGGATCTTGGTAATTCTAAAGTGAAAATATCAGTCTCATGCCAGTCACATTTGAATGTGCAAGGCCGTAAGCACCTGAGAAATAAAGTAAGAGTTCTTAAAGTTTGTCTATTCCTAAACTCCAGCAATTGTGTAGGCCTATTTGTGTGTGTGTGAGAGAGAGACAGAGAGTGAGAGAGTGAGTGTTTTTGTGAAGTAAACATATTCCTTACTCTCACTTCTCAAGATCTGAAAGTGCTGAGGAGCCTGATTCTGAAAATTTCTCTGCAGGTTGCCAAGGACTGGGTCCAAAACACCAAAGCATCAGAACCAGCATTTGATCAGGAATTCATTTATGGATTTATTGAGTCCCAAAGAATTAGCACTTCACACGCAGTGGGCGTACTGCTCGCCACTCTGACGCATGGCTCCCGCCGTTCAGTCAAAAGCGTCTGGAAACACAAGAGAGTAAACTCAGCACACGGAATGAGATCATGCCTTTTGAGAACAAATGTTTCTTCCTCAGGAAATGATAATAGTTTTGTTCTAGTGCTTCCTAACAACCCATCTAATTATTAAACCTCGAGAAATGGGAAAGCGGAAATAATTACTGTTTGAATGAAAGAATTCCCACAAATGGATGTGATCAGCCTCAGCAAGGTAACATCTCCATTGGGAACTACAGGACTCCTAGAACTGCACCGGGTGCATTCTTGGCAAGGACACCATCTGGCTCTGCTTGGTCTACTGACACCCAGCCGATGGTGGCTATCCGCCAGTGGCACAAAAGGAGAGGAACAGCAGGGAAAGTGTGTGTCCAGCTGGCTCTTAAATGTCCAATTTTCCGTTGGAGAGACGGACCTCAGGCAACAGATGTCCTGACCTACAGGGTGCCCTCTCACCCTGGCACCCTTCATCGACAAATAAAATAATAAACAAACTCTTGCATCATGCTAGTGTGAGGCAGCAGCCGTACAGTTCTAACCCAGCAGATATTCACTGTAACTGTTGCTTGTTGCTTTGAGCTGTAGTGACACATGCCATAACCTGACGTGTGTCCTCGCCACATAGGCTTGAATTTAAAATGAATGATGGCATTAGTTTAGCTTTGGTTCAACGGTATTAAAAGCCTTAAACTAAAATAAAGGAACTACTTTGAGCATAATTCCTATTCACACCATGGGAGAAGATAAGGCAAAAAAAAAAAAAAAACAGATCTCATGATCATAAAAACGTTTACAGATATTCCTAAGGTTAACTAATTAAAGACCAGGGACCAATTTTTCAAAACTATGTTTGAAACATCAAACAAAAAGCACTGAAAATAACTACGGTTATTAAGTTATTTTGGATATTTCAGATAGGGCAGACTAATGTTCATTTTTATCCAGGTGCCAGAGTTGTGCATTGTGCTGGGAAGCTGCTAAAGGATCTGAATGTCATCTCCTGTCATCAGTTGTGAGTTGGAATGCATTATGATCTGACTTTACCTTTATTCTGGCAAAAAAAAAAAGTTAAAAATATACAGGATGTCATCTGCGGATATGTCAGACCGTCGACTGTTCAGTCAAATGTCTTTGCTTCGCCATGGGATTTGCCCATGTTGTACTGTCACACTCTTTGACTGTCGGGGACAGACTACAACTCATTCCTCACATTCCTCTTGCCAATAAAATGCATGTATGGCTGAGTCTCTGAGGGGAAGTTCGCAGATTGATTCTGATTCATTTGAAGGGCCCTTCAGAGTTCAGAGCTGTCAGACATGATGAGCTGACACTGGTTCGACTCCGGCCCTAATCCGGCTCATCCTCATTCGTCACCGTGATCACCGAGTATGGTAAGGGAATGGTAATGCTCATGCATATGAAATGGGGAACATAATTAAGCCACATTAAGAAGCTAATTGGAATAAAATGACTTAGAAGTCATTTCCTCTTACAGAAGGCTGGATTTTGGTGCCTTTCATGAGTATCTTTGCACTGGATAAGGTTGATATTTGGGCACATTAAAGGGCAATCTTGAAAAACTCTGGCAATTTCATTTTAAAATGTCAACATGAATCGTAACGGTAATGCCACAACTTGAAAAGGTTTCTGAATCAAAGGGTATAAATGATGTTAACAGAGAAGAACATGCAAATAGTGCCATTTTGGTGGGTAAGGACCAGTGAAAACACAGTGATTTTTTATTTTGTAAAGTTTCAGCACAACCTCCAGACATTGTATTGGCAATATGCACTGTGTTTCGCAGACAAAACAACAAATGATATTCCATTCCCAGTCAATACAAAACCCACCTTTTGTCTGTCTCACATCACAAAGTCATAAAACAACATGGGTTTTACTCGGCCCCCCACCACCATCACACCCCACCCCACCCCCCCAGAATTTGCCCCAACCACTGCCGCAGCACCACAGAAACATCAAGGACTCATCTCACCCTTCCATAACAAACACACTTTAGCCCAGGCAATATCTGACATCTTCCACAGTATATCTTCTCCCGCTAACAGGGCCTGTGCAACTGTTCACCGGAATGTTTATTGGTGGTGATTGATGCCTGTGAGAGGGAGATGTGTTTGCTTCTTTCACAGAGGGCTTTGTTTTACAGTTTACTTCAGACTTTTCTTTCATAATCATCGTATAACAAACATGCATTTTTTTTATTTTTCAATGCTATCAATCTAAATTTGGTTGGGTTGGCCTATATGTAATAAGCAGATACTGTTTAGATGACACTAACAGGGTATACAATATACTGAATTCTTTTCTCAATTAAATGTAGGCTAAAATGTAGTCTGTTATATGTTTTTTTTACAACTTTGATTAACATTCAAAGTTCATTCTCTCCTGGAGTAGCCTAATTAGACTGGTAGCTGCATATGGTAGGTCCCACAGGAGTTGCTTGGCAACAAGGTCTCCAAGGATTGTGTTTGAAAGCCAAACCAAAGTTGTAATACTTGTGTTATTTATCACACACACACACACACACACACACACAGAGAGAGAGAGAGAGAGAGATAAAAACACACATACATGCCAATATTCCTAAAAATCAAACAATCTGAAAGTGCTTATTGGCATGTAGCAAAATGTAATTTATTGGTAGCAGTATATGACGTGTGTCACTGACAACTGTTACACAAGTGTTTAAAAAGTGTCACCTCTCCTTAGAAAACAGTAAAACAATCAAATACTGTGTTTTACATAATATTATGCATAGTGGCAATGGCTTTGAAATGAGAATACCGAAAAAATAAAATAAAATAAAATAAAAACTTGCACAAACCAAAAGCAACTGATTCTCATGCACTGGTCAGCATTTGGCAATCAATGACAACAGGCATTCCTGCACTATGTACAACACCAACATGAATACAGCTGAAACAGCTATCACATTCATTTTGAACTGTGGCACTGTGACACACAGAATACATAAACACTCAGTAAAACAATCAAATACTGTGTTTTATGTAATATTATGCATAGTGGAAATGGCTTTGAAATGAGAATACCGCAATAAAATAAAATAAATAAAAACTTGCACAAACCAAAAGCAACTGAATCTCATGCACAGGTCAGCATTTGGCAATCGATTAGTATGGATTTACCAATAATCTAATCAATTTAATTTTTATGATTCATAAGGTTTGAGAACAAGCCAGTAAGGATATGTATAACCATATTTTAACATTATTATTAATGAAAACCTGTATAAACTAAAATAGTGGGCCAGCTCTTTTTATTGCCGCTATGAAAACTAAAGCATCCTGAACCATGAAGTCTATGAAGGCAATCATTTGTCTTAAGTCAAACAGGACCTTGTCACAAATGATCTACCTCAAAAATAAAACACCAACGCAATTCAAACCTTGCAAGCAGCATTTCCTTAGAAAAATGGGAGAAAATACAATGGTAATGTACACAGTACAGAATTTTGGCAGGCAAAACCCCCTCCTTGTTTACTTAGTGCCACAAATTTCACAACACATCGTGAATAATTAAGAGCATAAAACATACACTGAGGTTTTTTCAGTCAGCTAGTTCTACAGATCCGAATGCTAACTCAAACACAACAAATGCATTGCTATAGCTTTGAAAATCTGTTGCAAACAAATTACACATTGGTCTAAATCTTAGAACACAAGGAATCAAGGACCAAGAATTCAAACTATAATTTATACAAAGAGAAAATCAGATAAAAAGTGAAAAATTTAAATGTATTTATGTTTAATTTTATGTTTGTTTCTTGTAGTCCTCCTTCCATAACAGTGAGAAATGCAACTTTTTGGAATATTAAACCAGATCTTTTTGAACAGGCGTATCTTGTCTCATAAATATGGCATAAGTCTAAAAGAGGTCAAAGACACCATTCCCACAAACAGTCCCATCCCAAATCAAAGCACTACTTCATTAGATGAACACTTTATTACAGTAGCTCTCAGTGAGTAACCATTTTGTCATTCAGTTTATGTTTTGCACACGTAGCCATTCTCATAACTCACAAGGTCACACGGTATGTCAAGCAAATCATTCTCATAATAACTCACAAGGTCACCATAGTCTGTCACCACACACACACACACACACACACACACACACACACACACACACACACCATTAACAACAAAACAGCTTTATCTCCAATTTGAATAAATTACGCCTGTATTATGAAAACATAGGTGATGACCAGATTTAAAACAAACAAACACACATGCAAGTAATGCAATGCAGCTTAGATTAGTTTAAGCTGACTTTGCAGCAGAGATTTTCCTGCAACAAACGGCAAATAAAGTTTATGTTTAAAATCTAAAACGTCACGCTGGTAGAAGGCCTGGAAGTACTTTCATACACGTTTACTTGAAGACTAGAACTGTAAATAAGCCAAACACTGATTTGTAGTGACGATTTCAAAAGAAACTTTATCGTCCTGCTTTTTATTATAACTGGAAATGAGCGGACCTCTAATGCACTCGCATGTAATAAATTGCGAGAGAGGTTCTAGAGGCAGCAAAATATCCGCTTTCCAGACTGATAATGAAGAAACTCAATGAGCCTGCAGAAGGAGCTATGGTTAGCATCCCTCTCATTAGCCAATACCGAGCTTTATGTAATTATGAATCATGAAGTCCATGAATTAATGTGCCTTGGCCCATAGGATTATAAACTTTCTATAATGCATTGCATTGCTTGCAGGTAGAATATTACAGAGCCTCACATCATGAGAAAGCTTATGCATAACATCTGTGCAACTGCAAACCCTACATGCATCATGTAATATGCTGCTCTTCAAAGGACACTGCAATGGGGAAATTGAAAATGATTTAAGATCTACAGTGTTCTCCATATGATAACATGGTTTGGTGTGTTCCTAAACATTGTATGTACTACACTATACACATAAATCCAGCAGGGTTGAGCATGAATGACACATGGTAGTGCGTACACATGAATACTCAGTGTCCCCAAATGCAATCGCAGGCATTTGCCACTAGCAATCCATGCAGATGAGAAGCATACATCAAACAAGACAAAGATTTGAAAGGATGAGGAAGAACCAATACATGACACATTATAAGACAGATAGTGAGACATCTTCACCCAACGCTGGACAGGGCTGCCCATTGGTTGGTATGTTACAACTCAAGGCACACCTTTTGCTGAAATAGTTCACATGTACAATAAAATAGCCATGACCGATTTTTGCCATGCACTTTCAGTATAAATATTAATATTCTTTGTAGGCACCAAAATATTCCTGTAAAAAAATGATATACTGACTTATAAAATGTAAATTCAAAGCACCTTTAACACCACTTCGGGATCATGGATTTTTTTTTTCAAATCTACTTGCCGCCACGTGTCGGTAAAATTAGTTTTTTTTATACAAGGTCTAGAAAACAGTTTTTTTTTTCTTATGTATATAAAACAAAAATAAAACTGTCAGTCTGGGCGTGCGGGTGTTCAAAAGACACCTTCAGTGGGAGGACAGGGATGCATCAACTCCCTGTGAGACCCAGCTCAGGTCTCTGTTTCTTTTGTGGAGGTATGCAGCGAAAGAGAAGCTCTCCAGCATCTGCCCTGGCTAGCAGGCTGTGCCAACACAGAGAAGAAAGAGGCTAGCAAAGGAGCCACCAAAAGAAGACGGGAGACTCTGCCAGCGGATGCCACTCAAGCTTGTTGTCATGAAGGCTGCCACTGCATCCACAATGGGGCCATGGCAAGGTCAAAGGGACTGCTTGCTGACATCCGAGGTGACCGACTCTTCCTCAATGGTGGGGGCGGGGATAGTGCAGTCCGCCGTGATGCTGGGGTGGGTCTCCTGCGTCTCCGTTGAGCACGGCGAGATAGAGTTGTTGGACGAGCCGAAGTGGTGGCGCGCGTCCACCGACAGCAGCATAGGCGTGCCGCTGCGCCTGAGCGACTCGCTCATGGACATGTGCACGTCCTCGGGGGTGACGCCCAGGTCCGACGGCGACTTGCGCTTGATGCGCTCGTACGTCTTGTCCTGGCTCTCCGGGAAGGTCTCGCTGTCCTGGAAGCGGCCCAGCAGCCAGATGAAGAAGCCGAAGAGGATGAAGGCGGCCAGGCTGGGCACGAATGCCAGGCACTTGACATCCAGGCTGGCGCCCACGTACCGGCTGTGCAGGAACATGTCGCTGTGGACGTAGGTGAGGTTGGTGCGCGGGTCCACGTTGCTGGCGCGCCATCCGTGGGTCAGCGTGCTGCGGTTGAAGTTGACCAGCGTCTCGGGCTCCTCCACGGTATAGATCTTCTCGCCAGGCCCCACGTACTGCCCATACTCGTAGGGCTTGTAGAAGATCTGGTTCTTCCACATGTTCAGATCCAGGATCAAAACCAGGAAAATGATCCCATAATTAAACCATTTGCCTGACAGAAAAAAAAAAAAAAAAACAAGTTATTAAACCTTCTAATTCTAAAGGCTTTGATACTCTATAGTATAAGGTCTTAAAACATACCAAACCCAGACCAACTGCAATATTTATTTTATAGTGAAAAAAAAGCAATGTCTCCATGTTGGTGTCCATGACTGACATAAAACATGGTCATTAAAAGGACTTTCGTGGATACTCAATTCCCATGATACACTCTGTTTCTGTGGGTATAATCAGTCACTTTGACAATGGCAAAGCAGGGCGTGAGCAGGCATTACTCACACCGAGCCGCCTGGATAACAACCGGCACACAAAGCTCTAAAACCGCAATCAATTTATCCCGTAATAAACCAGGAGGCTCCATGCAGAAATGGGAAATGAGGTCTCCCAATATCTTTTAATGAACTTCATATTCAAAGCACTCACACACTCCTATTCCCATAATGCTCAGTGACTGCACAAAGCATAGGGGTTAACAGCCTGGTGCAAATCGCTGAACGGGTGAGCTATTTAACGCTTTACTCGGGCAGTATTAAGATTCCTGCGAGGCACGCAGGAGAAGTAAAACAAAGACAAACGAAGAAGGTTGTAATGGGCGCCTACTCCTAGACAGGATTTTTGCTGTAGGAGAAAGACATGTCAGTGCAATTAAAAGCATCTTTATAATGCGCGTTTGAATACATTGAGAAAAGGACTTTTCCATATGCCTCTGCATAAATCCGATGGTCATACAATGAATGTGGGTTTTGCTGTCTCAAATATTAGGTGCTGTGTCAAAAGTGTTCGATTTTAGTATATTTTTGTATGTATACTGGGGCCCTGGGTACACAGATGTGAGTTGGGTAAGAACTGCAAATGTCTACCTCAGCAGAATATATGTCATATGCCACATCATAACAGACCAACGTGCCTGTTAATTTCTTGACACCTGCTAAGATTCACACTCATGTCCTTTTGAGAATAAGTTCCCCCTATCCATATCTACTACTACTGTACCGGTATGCTTCCCTTCCAATGGGGTAATGGGGATTCAACATAAGCATGTCCTTCAATGAAAGACATTGCAAAAAATATATTAGAAGCCTATGAGTTCTTTCAGTTGTACCTGTTATGTGGATGTGATACTCATCCTTGAAGACTCTCTTGCAAACAGGAAGCCTCACTTTCACATGCGTTGTGGACATCCCTGGCAGGTTTATATCCAGATCACCCATAAAGTGTGGGAACTCCCAGTCCTACAAACAAAGGTAAAGTCAGTCAGTTGCAGCAGTTACACATTCCTAAGCAGGAAGTTCTAATGTCCAGCATAAATAAGAAGAGATTGATTGATTGATAGCATCTATAGCAGAATATGGCCAAATACTAAAACTAAACTAAAATTTGCTTAGTAAGATCTGTTTTTAAAAACGGTGGCATATTTAAGTCTTTTAGCCATGTCTGAGGTGTATTTATATCATCTCAATGGCATGGAAATACCTTATCGTTATCTTGATTTTTACAGGTATTTTAGACATTTACGTATTGTGCTATACATCTGTTTACTTTCGAGCTCTGCTCAAAGAACCAAAGGCAGAAATCGTAATTACAACTGAGCTGTGCTCTGTGCACTTTTCCCTGAGGGTAAACTGTAACTGATGGACCTCACTGTGCCATTGTGTTTGACATTCGGCAGATCAAAGGCAGGGATGCGCGCAGCGCAGGAGTCCTCGGGCTCTGTGAACTGGGCCTTCCTCATGTCACAAGACATCAGCCCAGAAAGCTTCAGCAGTCACAGAACCAGCAACCATCCCCCTCCTCCACTCCCCCAACCCCAAACGCCTCCACCATCCAGTCTTCTGAGGATTTCTTAGGGTTTTGGAAGAAAACTTGCTGCAACGTTAATAATGAATCACAAGGATGCAGCAGCTAGCCAGAGTGAAGTTTTGCTCATGACATGAGGAAAAATCAAAGCTGACATTTATACTTCTTGAACTTCTTGCACTTTCTCAGGGCAAACATGGCCGAAGAATAAACACACACACACACACACACACACACACACACAAAATGTTTTTGCTTCCCACACTCCTCTTTTTAGAGCATAGCCATATCTGTTCATTAGTCAGGTAGGAATGTCAAAGCCAAAGTGTGAGCAGCCATGGTCAGCTGACAGGAGATGCTCCAGCTGGACGTTAATTATGAAAAAAAAAAAGTCCAGCTTCATCCAGCTTATTAAGCACGACATTTACTCTGCGCCATTTCCTCCGGCCAAAAATTATTATGAGACACCGGATGATGGAGGCAAAAAAAGCAAAACCGCCAGGCGACAGTCATAACAAAAGCAGCAGTCTTGCACCGAACACCCCTTTCACCCAAATACCGGGACTGTGGAAGGGATGCTGTGCAAAAACAAACAAACAATGTAAACAGTAGCCGAGCAGACAGCCACTTTGAGAGCCATCACATCAGCAGCTCCTGTAAAGCCGCTGGCAACACAACAGCTGGTGGGGCATCCACAGCTGGCTGAGTCGCCAGCAGCTTAATTAGGCCCTGAATAAAATATCAGTGCCTGCGACAAAGAGAGGAGAAATTAACCGTCACACTGAAGCAGGCACAGATGAAGGTGAGCGGAGCCTTTTTCAATCCAAAAGCCTTTTGCTTTTTTTTTTTTTTTTTTTTTTGTTGGGTGTCCAGTGAAGTGTGGGCGGGTGGGGGGGGGGGGGGGGAGGTTGTCCATGTCGTAAAAAATTGGAAATAATAGAAGTCATAAATAACGCCCATAAACACTTGTACAGGAGATGGCCGTCATAGTCAGAGTTGGGCTGCGCCGGATACAGATTGTGCCTGAAGATGATGGGGAGAGCGATGCTGCACTGGTGTCATGATGAAGCCTTACAAATGAGGATGTCATGAAGTGCGACCCCTTTGTAAACTCTCAAGGAGGAAACTGGGAAATAAGGTGAAGACGCCAAACTCAATAACTCCTCGTCCAAGTCTAGCACTAAAGGATATAAAAATTACCCTGCCACAGAAACAATTAAAACTACGCAAGACAGGGTAAATTGCGAACCGTGTACGAGCACATGCGTGCATCAATCACTCTGCATTGCGGTGATGAGCTTCGGATATTGATTTATGACTTGAATTAAATCCAGAACGGCTCAAAGGTGCACTTTAAGTGGTTCAATTTAAATTAACAGGAGGGGGCTTCCAGAGGCTACAGATTTTTCAGCTAACTTAAATAACCAAACCTTGTCAAACAAACATCATCTGTGTCATTTGGTTAATTGCTCCACAATTGGGCAACAGTAAAAATTTTAAATTAATTAAGCCATCAAACCGCTGTGCACAAGTGAATCAGTTTTTCATCATCTAGTAGCCAACTAGGGTCTCAGTCCAACATTCCAATCCAATAATGATAATTTACTAAAAACACAAAAGCGCATGAATAGATATTTTGCTGTATTTCAATTTACAAAAACACAGTAGAAAAAAATAACAAACAAATACAGCTCAGACAGTAAATAAAAACATCCAAAATGTCCAGTTGCCCTGCTGGGAAAGAGTGCTGGCAAGAACATGAGCAAAAATAGTCTACCTATGCCAAGTTCTCTCTGAAGTGCCTCTGTGACAGGAGGGAATCATAGAGAGTGACTGAGTGAGTGTGTGTGAGAGCGAGGGAGAGAGAGAGAAAAAGAAAGGGGAATAAGAGAAAGAGAGAGAGATCCAGCTAATGGAAAAACAGGCAGACAAAGGGAGAGGCAGGGAGAGGCAGTGGAAGAGGGAAACGGGAGGCACGTTTTAATTGGCCACCGGGGAGGGAGAGAGACAGAGGGGGCCCTCACCTGCATGACAATGAGCAGGTCAAAGACCAGGATGAAGGAGGCTAGGAAGGCGCGCGAGACCTCATCACTGGGCAGGAACCCACGGTTCAGGTTGTCCCAGCTGATCCAGTCCGTGCTGATGACCAACACCACCACTGATGTCAGGGAAATCAGCACCGTCCTGTGAGGATACATGCACACACACGCACACACACAACACAAACACACAATAGATAATATTAGTCTCAGTGTGTGTATATATACCCCTAATGTACAGTAGAAAATATTTGTCTGCGTGTATTAGTGGCATTTTTGTACCGTGTAATCCAACTTCAACAAGTAGATAGTCACACACAAAATCACAAGCACAATCCTACACACACACAGTCGCCTAAGACACAGATCTGCTACACACCCATACTACTTTGACCTGAGAGAACTCTGTGTGCAAACCGCTTCATGGATTTTACACATCCTTGAAAATATCAAGACATGTCAGGAGTCACAGAAAGATTAGTGGGTTATGGACGGCTTGCAGTATAGCATTGCAATATTAGAGGGTCTGTTTCGACTGGCCATACCGAAGCCCATATGGGAGCCTTCTACCTTCCCCCACAGACAACACATTGTTCTGGTGCCAATTCCTCTGCGATTGTAATTGTAAAACTGAACACAGATTAAAGGCATGTAATATGATTACCGCCTTTTATTTGAAATGTCTACAAAAAGGGCTACATATGTCTGGGGTGATTAAAAGCGACGGAGCACTCCAGACATGGGGTGTCCTGAAATACTTCTGATTTTATCTGACATCAACATTTATCTACTTCAGCTCTGACAGAAGGTAACAATGCAAAGAAGTCATTAAGTCATGAAAAAAAACCTTTTTAGTTGATTTTTGAGTTCATCAAATAAATAAATGTAAAAGCCATTTCTTGCTGACCTAAATCTAAATCTCAACTATATCACTCTCACTCTGACTTAGCAAACTAGATACTTATGTGGCTTTCAAACTGGACCCAAACATAAAGAATATATAAGTACACTTTTACTTAAGTATGTTTCCACTACATTATTATACTCCTTGAGAGACATGCAGTATGGAAGGTTTAAAGCAGGGCTAAGCAACACTCTGTTTTTTTCTCTCACGAGCTCCCTCTAAAGACCGCTGTATTGCATTGTATTGCACTGCATTCTACTGGAGGCGGACCGCTGCTGTTGAACGTTGCAAATGCTGTATCTACCGTTGTAGGCCACAGTGGCGCATTCGATCGCTGTGTAATGACTCATGTTAGCATCCTAAACAGTATGAAACAGATTAATTAACTGAAAAATGTTGCTTAGTGGGCCTTTAAATGTAAAAAAAACATGAAATACAAAATCAATTTATAACTTCACCTCTCTTTTCATTCTGCATAATTACAAGCGCTTTAACCTGCAGCTTCCAGAATGCGACCTGTGATGTGTGGGTGAAATGGCCAGGTGAGGCAGCGAGGTGGGCCGGGGCGGGGTGGCTTTTATCTGCCCTGGTCTTCCTCTACATTAATGTAAGCTTCTGCTTTCAAGATAAGATGGAGCTAATTGGCAATTAGGCCTGTTATTCGCCCAGGGATCTTAAACCTCCACTGAGTGCAAGATTACCTCTTAATGGCCACTAAATGTTAAACATCAAAAGAACAGGACCTGCCTGTGGATGACAAAGAAACGACCTCTTATTTATGTTACCATTAGTTAGACTTGCATGCTTTTTATTCTTTTGCTGGCTGATGCGACAGCTAACAAATTATTATTCCGCGATTGCTTTACGTTTAAATTTAATTATGAAGGCGTAAATAATGTTATTAAGACCAACGATTGAAGGAGGTTTTTGTGTTAATCTAATTCAGCGGTTTGAGTGATTGTCAATACCAAGATCTCATCAAATAGCGAAGGAGAAAAGGCCACTGCATTACCATAACCCACAATACACACACTCTAACCCACAGCATATTGGCTCTCAGTGGGGCCGCCGTCGCGTTCTAATGACAGCTTCACGGATATGTTTCGCCGGCGCGGGGTTAAAGACCCCGCGTTGTAAGGGGAGCGTGGGGGTCGAGTTGGCATAGCGACCTTGCGATGTTGATTGATTTTGCTCTCCCTGTCCTGCTAATTAAAGGTGCAGACGCTGAGTGGAGGGAGATTAACAGCGCTATTGACTCGCCACAACCCCCACTGCCCAGGAGCACGGCTCTGCTTACAGCACGCCTGACGCCCCGGCTCCCTGGCGAGCATCGAATACGGGCCTGCCTGTAAACACACAGATATCAGTGCACCCGCACAAACACACACACACACACACACAATGTGTAGGCAGAAAATACAGGCTTATGATGTACACCCCTACATTCAGTATTTATCAAAGCTCAACAGAGCAGATCTATATGAGGGAATATTTATGCCATGTTTCAATCCACAACGGAGAAGGTACATCTTTATTGTGAACATGTGAGAGGTTCTGCTGCAGGGTCCCAGTAGACATCGCATGCACATCATATGATTGTGCTCCTGACATACCAGAACAGGACTATTCTGTTGTTGCCTTGTTTCCAGAATCTTCTGGCAGCTTTCCCCCAGTCAGGATACAACTCATCTTGAAGCATCATATCAGTCACCTGAATATAAAAATGGCTGTTACATAAATGCAGGGTCGTGAATGTCAGCAAAATGTCAGAGCCAAAAAGGGATGAAACTTTCCACAGCTTCGACACAAAATGGTACAGTGACAAAAGGAAGCCATTTATTTATAGCACTGATTGTCATGTTCATTTCATCGCTAAAATCAGAAAAACTGAAATAGATATTGCTATTCAAATGACACTGCCCATACCGTATCTTTCTTTTTACTCTGTGACAAAACAGATGTCAAATTGCAAGGTTATGTATTTTCTGCATGGATAAATCAAGTTTAATAAAACAATGACAAAAAAATAAACATATGATGACAATTGCCTTTCACTGAATATTCCAAAGGTTTCTTTGTTTTTACTGTTTGAATGTTGTTGTTGTTGTTGTTGTTGTTGTGTATGGAGTGCCAGGGAAAAAACGAACTCTCTTGAGTGCAAGTATACCAAATGAATTTAGCAGCCGTACCACGCTTTGACAGTCATGACGTTGTTAGGGGAAAATGTGTCTTTCCAGCTAATCATTAAAGGTAATTAAGCTTAAGCCCTTCCCCTCTGATGCGTATCTGATTTTAATGCCTGTCTATGCAAATCCACACTTGTGGTGAGACATCTGAGCCAAGGTTACCCTGCCGATAGATCGCCTATACCCACGGTGGGGATGGGGGGTGGGGGGGCGGGGAGCATCTATCACAGGAGCAGGCAGGCACAGGATGTCACCGTGGCCTGTTTTCGTGTCCGTCTCTTTGTGTGTGAGCGAGTGTGTTGAGGGGATATATATGCGTGTGAATGTAATGTGAGAAGTGTAGATGCTTTGTGTGTGTGTGTGTGTGTGTGTGTGTGTGTGTGTGCGTGTTTGTGTGTGTTTGAGGGTGTGTGTGTGTGTGTGTGTGTGTGTGTGTGTGTGTGAGCATGTGTGTAATCACAAGGGTGGTTTGAGGTGTGAGGGTGCTGATGCAAAGCAGGCCTTTCCTGTCTGCTCGTTGGAGGATGACGCAGCTGGAAGGGGGGGGGGGGGGGGGGG
>JAGFZM010000010.1:2381674-2398425 GCA_017657215.1 Limnothrissa miodon | reverse complement strand
GGGGGGGGGGGGGGAAGCGAGCCAGAGGTCATCTTGAAAGTGCCTTGTTGAATTAATGGAAAGTGCGGGAGGGGGGGGGGGAGAACATCCCCACTAATGTCTGGATTCAGCACTTTTCCTCGCCTTGCCTTGTCCAGCACTCCCCTCTCCTCTCCCCTTCTCTCCTTCTGCTGTGGGCTGGGCCAGCATACTAATGGGGTATGCAGAGAGCGCTTGTCAAGTTCGTCCCCCACCACCTGGTGTCAAGACTGCAGTCACTCCATAGGCCTCCTACTCTTAGTAGACTCCCCACCCACATCTACTGAGAATGTGTTTGTCTGTGTGTGTGTGTGTGTGTGTGTTGAATCAACATGAATGCTATTGATAAGATTGGGCACTCTGATGACATTGATTTGCCTTGGGATTGAACTTGACCCTTTAAACAACATTGACCTCATGGCTATTGAAAATCACTCTGTCAGAGTGGGTCAGTGTATGGTGTACAGTGAATTTCTTTGGTTTTCTGGAATATTTTCTAGCTATTTTCTACTTTCTACTACGCAATACATGACTAACGCACAGCCTAATTGATATTCTCGATTTGATTAAATACCTTAGGGCGGGCAGCATGGTCGCAATACCAGAATTATATATTTAATGATATACATATTTTAATACATAATGTTTAATGATACAAAACAGGGGTCACCAAACTGTTGTTCATAATCGACCGGTCGATCTTGAGTCTCTCCACCATATTTTGCATGGTTATTAATTTTTGATTTCGCCAATGTCCCCCTCTTACTTGAACTTGTTTATATTTAACATACTACAGTCATTCCCAATTGAGAGTGGCCGCGAGACTCACGTAAAACATGAGTCACGGCATTACGAGATGTGTCACTGCAGCTACCGCCGCTAGGAGGCAGCACAAGACCTCTCTAATGATTGCACAACATTCGGAGAGTTAAGCGGAGCAAGAGACGTTAGTTTACTTCCGTGTTCTATTTTTGCAATATGCAGTTTGGTCTGATATAGTCAAATTTTTATGCTAGAATTACTTTACATTTTTTTTACATATATTTTGGACCCTATGGCTTAACAATCAGCCTGCGCCAAGAAGCAAATCCCCAGCTTTATTAGGAATTCTAACACAAAATACTGATACACCATTTCCAAAGAGACACAGAAAACACGACTGTTCCTTGCCCACAAACACACATGAAAAACGGTCTGACTCCTGCTCTAACACCATGAATCAAACCTGGATTCTATGAACTAGTTATACAACTAGTTAGCCTATATGCCTATGTTCATTTGTGTTCTATTTTCGCAATAGGCCTAATGCTTTTGGTCGTGTATGTTTGAGTAGGCCTACGTGAAGAAACTTCGTTTTACCTTATTTTGAAGCCTCTTCAAAATCCACCGAAAACTACATCCATTAATGAGGATTTAACCGTAGGTTAAATCAAAGTCCTTCTCCTATAAAAACGTCTCTGGCAGAATTTCACCTTCAGCTGAGAACTTTAACGGTGCTGCGACAAATAGGCCTATATGTGCCGAATGCGGTTTGCCCTCTGCTCATATTGCGTTCAGTAATGCTGCACCGGGCCAGTGGCATTTTTTATTGTAAGACAGGCATTTTTTTTTTTTTTTGAAGTTCTAAATGAGCACGTAGTTCATTTGTTGAGAGGCGCGTTGATTTCGCCAATGTCCCCCTCTTACTTGAACTTGTTTATATTTAACATACTACATGTATATTTAACTTATAACATGAAAGCTCAGAAAATGATGGATGCGTTGCACTGTATGTGAGGCAAACTCAAAGGCTGAGCTTTGCGGTATAGTTTGTTTGAGCAAAAGAACAGTTAAGACAGATGTGGTAAACAAATGTTTCAGGCTTGCCCCATTCTCAGTGACTCTAGTTGTTTTGGAGACGCAAATTAGAGAAGCAAACTTCCAAAATCTGCCTGTGAGTCTATGTGTAATACAGCACTCTGAAGTCAACAATAGGCTTCTAAAATCCACGTTTGTGAATGATTGCTGTCATGACACCGCTTGTCAAATCTATCCATTTTGATCAAAAACACATGCATTATTGATTACAGAGATGATTTATGCATGTGTCACAAAGTAAGGGTAAATCTGTCAAATAAATGCTACAAGTGTGAAGATAAGAATGCTTTTGACACTAATTATTCCAACAATTCTGTTGCGTAGTGAAATGCCTTTTTTATTTCCTGCAGATGAACTGTTAACTGACTTTTGAAGTGTAAGAGTGTGATGCTGCTTTGTGAGGAAGAGTGCTCCCAGGCAATGCAGGTTACAGGCTGCCAGTCATTTGTTTGTGATATCAAAGTGAAATATGTTTAAGCTACCTGAAAGAATCACACCGAAGCTAGCATACACAAGCGACTTTACTGGCTGCACCTCAAAGACTTGACACTCATTGGCACTAATCAACGTCATCCATCACAATAACTTTAATTACCGGTAGTTAAATAGTATACAGTAATCACAGTCCAAATAGGAAGTATTCCCCATTCCTTTATTCTGGTATTTGACAGAATATTGTGGTGGTAGTTCCTAAAGTTGGCTGTTTGATATCCTGGTTATAGAATAATCCTGGTGAAATCCAATTAAAAGTAGCCTATTTTATGTAAGTCAAATTCAACTTGCTCAAAAATAAGGCCAACATTTCACAAGGTCTTGTCTTTGGATAGGCCAAAATCAGGGATTAAAAGTTTGGTCACCATTGATATGAAACATTAGCCTCGCCCTCGCCAGCCCCGCCCTGTACTTTCATTTAATTTCGTACAGAGGTCTGGGACCGCTGCATTGACAATTGTTCTCTCCAGGACAGCATTCTGCCTACCTAATCAGCGAAAAGTGTGAGTGTTATACTGAGCGGTTTTGTGTGTTACGTTGTCTGGCTGCGCGGCTGTGCATTGTGCACAATAACAATGGCGGCAGCGAACGTAGTACAGGAGGCTATTCAGTCCTTCAGCTATTCAGTCCAGAACGCTTCGGAACATACAGGAACTGAAGTCTGAACAAGAACAATGTTTATTTAATTTTATCTGCAGAATAGATTTCGTGGCCCTACTACCCACAGGTTTCAGGAAAAGTTTGATTTTCCAGCTTACTCCGTTAGTTTCCAAGGAAGTGGCTAGGCTAAATGGTAGGGAAGCTATCATCCTTCACAAGCCGTCGTGTTGCATACGTCATGACCAGGCATTAGCAATTGGGTAAAGGCAGGCAATCAGTTTAAACTTCAGCAGAAACCACATATTTAATGAGAGAACGATTGTCAATGCAGCAGTCCCAGACCTCTGTACGAAATGAAATGAAAGTACAGGGCGGGGCTGGCAAGGGCGAGGCTAATGAAACATGCCGGTAAACCCCTATTTGACACCTGACAGGTGACTCCTGTTTGAGGTGGTTAACAATAAGAGACTTCTCACCATCCAGGCTGTGACAAAGTCTCCCATCCAAGTGCCCACCGCCGCAATCTTCATGAAACTCTCATTCCTGATGCCCATGTACTCTGTCACCATGTGTGGGCTGTGAGTACAGGAGAAAGAGAAAGAGAGAGAGAGAGAGAGAGAGAGAGAGAGAGAGAGAGAGAGAGAGAGAGAGAAAGGAGAGGGAGAGAGAGAGGGATGTTGTTAAGCTAAGTGTCATGATGCTAGCTGTCAGAACCAATCAATTTCAATGTGGCACCCTAAACAAAGAGTGGCGAGAGTCCTTCCTACAGGGAATGAATCGACCACAGCTGTAGCTAGGCTTTAATGTGCTTTACCTGGTTTTACATTGGATGCCATTGTATTGTTTTCAACCAAAAAGGTCAGATAGTACAAAACGATGCTTAATCATGGTGGTAAAGTTACTGTATACAGCACTTTTTACTCTATTCAGCCTCGGTGCAGTATAATTACAATAGTGTAATGGCAAATCATGACATTTTGCTTATTTGTTAGATTCTTAACACAAACCAGCAGTTGCCTCAGTTGAGAACAGTTTTGGAACAAACATCACCTTTTAAAAATTCACACTTATTGGATGTCTTACTGAAATACTCTAACCAATTTAAACACAACTAACACCATGATTTACAAAATAAAAAACGTCAAGTGCAACGTACAGCTAAACAACTGTCATATCAATGCCAGTGTTGCAAGCTAAAAAGACTGTTGTTATAGGCGTCTACGTGGGTGGAAGGCAAGATTCAAGTGCCTCTCCAATTTATTTCTAGGGAAGAATCCTTTTGCTGCCAATTAGAACAAATAGCCCCTCCTGTCTCGCGTTGCATTGATGTCTGGCACCAGGTGCAGAGCAGAATCTTTGTTCAAGCGCCAGAAACCGCTGTGCTCTGGGTGGCTGGTGGTAGAGTATTTGAAGACAAAAGAAGGTTATTCTTAAGTGACAAACCCCCTCCCGTCTTACAAAAAGAGTTTCAATTCTAAAGACAAAGGACAAGTTCATTTTTTTCCATAAAAGCATATTGTATGACCATCTAGGCTTGGTTCAGGCATCTATGCTTTGGTAAAGACACCTACCATGCATTGTTAATGGCTATAAACTCTCTGTCCTCTCAGTACTGCTTGAGCACAGGGTCTTAAAGGCCTTCTATACTACAGTAGAAGGTATTCGAAGACATTCTCTACCAGAGCCGCTACTGAGTGAAAGTGGGGCAGCCCTGCTTTTTGGTGCGACTCTTGCCTCACTGTCTGTAGCAAGGTCTGTTTGACAGACGTAGGACAGAGAGAGAGAAAGAGAGAGAGAGAGCTGTGTGGAGGTGGAGCACCTCGTCTCTTTGATGTCGCCCAGACGAATGTCAGTGAGCGGAATGAAAAAAAGATGAGAGGCCTTTGGGTAATTCAACTTAGAGGTCAATCGGCCCTTCTCTGTCTTTTTTATTGTCTGAGTGCAGAATAGGGCACAGGCTTCAGTAAAGCCAGAGACAGCTACCTGACTCTTGAGCAAGACCCAATGATAATTGCTACTCTGCCTCATTGAGTTCAATCTCTACCAGTGTCCCTTGCAATGCAAATGTGATTCTCCCAGACACTTCATTCCATACCTACAACATGTATCGAACGACCGTGTAATAAATAGGTTTTGCAAGTTAAAACACCATTCGCCGTTAAACACTCCAGGGTAACACACATACACATACACACACACACACACACACACAGCAGCAGCAGCAGCGCCACCAACACTCTCCAATCTCCAGTGCTTATGGCCCGGTAATCCCATTATCCCATTAGCGAAGTGAGACGGCTTTAACAAGCCTTCTAGTGAAGTTCACGTTGATTGCTCCGCCCGTCTTCAGAGTCATTAGCTCACATTACTTAGCATAACGAAGACTTTCAATTCAAAATAAAAGAGGGCGGCGCCAGCTCCAGGCTTATTAATTTATGAAAAAAAGGGTCCTGCATGCCATCACATAGACACTGGATTATAAATACGTGTGTGTTACAGATAGGAAAAATACTGCTGGGTGACAAGACCTGTCAAACAAGGGGAAGGTGAGTGTGTAAGTGTGTGTATGTGTGTGTGTGGGGAGGGGGGGTGTAAATCATACACCATCAATACTCCATTTATTAGGTTGCTGCAACAGGCCATCATTAATGTAAACGTGAGGTGCATAGTAACTTATCACCTTGCCTTAGCGACAAATAAACCCTTCCCTGATTGGAATGGGGATTTATATCTGCATCCAGTCACTTAGATGCTTAGTGGCATGGCCCATGTCCAGTTTCCAAGGAGATCCCAAAGGGAGTGGTTTCCTTGGGGTGAAAAAGTAATCAATAACTCCAGGCGCGGTTGTAGTGGAGTATGTCAAGCATGTCAATGCGCTAAATCAGTGTTATGCTGCACATTACAAGAGAAAGAAACACTCTTTCTTCTGGGTATCTAATTGGTTGGATGTTAGTAGTGCAGAAATGGTATACTGTATTTGGTTAACCTTTTTTGCCAGTGCTTGTATTAAAAAGGAGTTTGGGGAGCACGCATTCCTTGTGATTAAAGACAGCAGGTCTTGACTTATTCATGATGGCTAAAAATTTAATGGCCTACATGGCGGATGACCTAATGAGGGAGAGTTCAGTGTGCTGGAACATCAGTGCAGCGGATCCATGAATAACTGGGGCTGAATTGACTCGTAAGCTCAAATGGAAGTCTAACTGCAGCACTGCGGCCGACTCACCAAGCAGCATAATGAGCTTTTTAGGAAAGGAGAAGACGATGTGAAAAAATACAGTGTGAGCTGGGGACTTTTTCGCTTCGTCCCAAATTTGCAGCATTTCTCATCCCACTCAGACACTTTGTGGTAAAGTTGTACTCGATGAGTTTCGAGTGGGATGGTTCATCTGCAAGACTACCAGGACAAATAAGCTTTCTAGCCTTGTTTTCGTCAGACTCTCTTGGAAACTCGCCACACAGATGGGGCAACCCATCCAAAAGCAGAACGCACAAATGCATGGGAAGACCATATGTACTGTAACTGTACACACACACACAAAAAGGGATGGTAGCAGTTTCGGACTGCAGATGCGTTTTGTCAATTCCTGCCGACAGAATGGGATCACACCTCTGCGACCCATCACAAATTAAGACTGGTGGAGGGAGACTTGCCATCACTATACATCACTGAGCACACACAATGAGCCGACATCACAGCCAGGCAATTATCCGCCGAGTGCAAACTTGCCAGATCAGTCACGGGCCTCTGGGATGCCGTTTGTTGTGTGTGCACTGCAGGAAGAAGGAGAAGAAGAAGAAGAAGAAGAAGAAGATGAAGAAGACAAAGAAGAAGAAGATGAAGAAGAAGAAGAAAAAGAAAATAACATACCGTTCGCCACTACCTCAGTGTGAGCCAGCACTCAGCTCTACACAAGCACAGACCCAAGCCCTGCTGCCTGTTTGCTAATTCATCATAGTCTCTTTTGTTTAAAATTGGCGCTGACGATGACAGAATCGCACCAGGAGTGCTCGAGAAAATCCAGGTCGAATGCTATCGCACCTCTGCATGCTTGACATGAATAGCTTATAGGGAATTTGTGAAATCAAGGCACCTATGTCTTTTATACCCCCAATTTCTCTGGCGATTAGCCACTTTAAAGGTAATTTACACTTATAAGTCAAGGCACAGTGTAAGCAGGCTGGGAATACAAATGCTCAAGCCTAATCAGTTCAGCAGTGTTTGTAGGAGCACATGTTCGAGGCGAGCCAGACTAGGAAGCGAAGTGCAAGTGATGTTACCCCAGGAACACCAAAGGTCGGAGTCATTCCCATGAATATGGATGCTGGAAAAGCAACTCCCTCTAGAGGGGAGCAGGCTGCTCCATGTGGCTGTCTGTGCGTCGTCTCACCAGGCTCAACTGATTCATGGCGATGGCTTCTCATCCAGCAAAACAGCAGGCTGCTGCGGGCCAGAAAAACGCCCCTTATCTATTAAGCATGTGCAGAAAAAAAATGTGAATCTCCAAAAGCTTCCATGCGGCAGACAGGGAGGGAAAAAAAAATCATCCTGTCCGATTTTGATTGTCATAAACAGCAGGAGGTTAGCTCTCCTGTCCTTGTCAATCCATCACATCGCTCCTATGCAGGCAGAAGAATGGAATTCCATTTGGCTATAGTTCTACTTCTGTGGCGTCAGTGCAAGTTGGTTTATTATTAAACTAGCACAGGTAGACACTGCCTCACTGAGAGGTCACATCTGGAACACGGACAACCAGCACTGACTGTCCTTTCTCCCAACTGTTCTTCTTCTTCTACTCAAATGACCTCTAAGGACCCAGCTGTCAAATTTGCAGATGGTACCAATATTATTGAGCTCATCTAGGATGGTGACAAGTCTGTGTATCGGCAAGAGGTTGATACACTCTGGAGATGGAGATGGACTCCACGCTGGAGATGTGAAATTTGGAAAGCACCAAAACTGCCCCCAACTCACAATACCCAACATCCCAGCGTCAAATTTTGGAGTTATTTTAGTTTCTGGGATCAATCTAAAGTTGTTCAACATCAAACTACCCCTAAAAGGGTCAGCATAACATCTACTTCCTACAGCACCTGTGGAACCAACCTCAAGAGCTGTTGGGTGCCATTGAATCCATCCTCTGCACACATACAGATTACATTGCACAATTTGATCAGCCCTATCACCACGCCACCCCTCCCATGCCCCATGGGTGTAACATATTCATATTGCACTCCTCCTACCCAAACCCAACATACTACAATTCATACCTCCTCCCCCTCCACACACACACACACACACACACACACACACACACTCACAATGTACCGGACACTGCACTTTACATAAATTATACATCCCACCTCCACCCCTCACATGGGCAAAGTGAAGGACAAAGGCTCTTGACCCATACTAGTCCCATGACAATCCATTATATTGCACTCAGTGATTTACATAACAGATGGTCATATCTAATGTACTTTGGAAAAACAACATTGTTGGGTCTATTAAGCCTGACTGTTTGAAAATACTACCAATATTTTCAATTATGTGCCACTCTGTTTATGGTTTATCAGACTGGCCTGCTTGGTATAGGCTGATAGGAGGAGGGCATCAAAGTAGGTATGTAATTATCTACGTAAGTATATATACACTATAGAGACCTTGTGTTATACCATCACTATTGTTGCAGTCAACATATTTGCTCATTCTATTACTGAACACTGAACAATGTTGCCATATTCCAATTATATCTACCTTCAATTCAAAATATACCTGAGTCCCAAACTAACACCGGCCCCATTTACCAGATAAGTGTAGTTATGGATTCAGAATTATTCGCCCAACCTCAATTAGACGCCTGCTCTGATTTTATGTTTTTGGAAGAAACTACTCTCCTAGAGTAATTTTAGCCACTCTGCGAGCTCCACTGCTTCAGGTCAGCTGATCTGTATGCAGAGCTGCTCACTTGAACTCTGAACTGGGCACAACTGGAATGAGCCAGTGCAGAGAGTACTCTAGGCTCAGGCTTTCTCACACTTCTGTGCTCGGGGTGATGTTAGGTCTTGATGCTGCAAGGCCCTGCATAGACCCCTACCTCCATTGCACACTCCCTCCAGTGTGTGTACTGGGCCCCAAGAATATACAAGCAAATGTTTTCCTGTAATAAACCATTACATTTGTTTTTACACAGTCTAACTACCTATGGAAACCTTTGCCTAATGTAAAGAACACCTCAATAATATTGACAAGTCGAGAGAAAAAGGCCGGCGGGTGGCCTGGCAGTAACCTTGTCACAGCCCTGTACCGGTCCACGATAGTTTGAGAAACACTGTTTTAGGTTATACTGATGCATTTCACATCTGCGTTGGGAGATCGCAAATGTCTACATAGGCAGAAATGTTTCCTATGTTGACATGTTTCTGATGTCTACTTCTGTTGTTGTTTAAAAAAAAGGGAAATTGTTCAGTATTAACTGTTTTGTTAAAAACACTCTTCCTCTCTGTTTTTTTTATTTTCTACTGCAATCTTTTCAGTCTATTCTCTGTGTGCATGAGGTTTGCTGTAGCTGCTAAAAATGTACGCTTTAAAGTTTTATGCTATCAATAGTTTACAGCTTAAGGATTATACCAGTAATCATTGCATTATTGCCATAACTCATGTTAAGATGCTTTCCTAAGCTATTCTTTGAGACCCAACCTTCCAATTATCTTTCCAAGCTTTTTGACGCAACATTCCTATTATCTGGGTATATATTTTTAATCTGGACAACATTACAAATTATTTTGCCTCACTTCTTAGCTGTGGATAAAATGGGTCATCCCCACTCTGACCACACACCCTGCTAATCTACATACTACTACATACACTACATACTTTATCATGTTACTATGACTCCTGCACCCAGTATTAGCACTCTTACTTTCTGCACTTTAATTCCTAATCTCACTTCTTTGTCTTGTAAAGGATGTCTTATCTGCATATTGTATCATTGCACATAATGTTGACATGTTCCTGTTTGCATATTGCTCTCTCTGTTGTACAGGCTACGGAAAACTACTATTGCTTTGTGTACTCAATGTGTGATTGTGAAATGTCTAGAGAGTTAACATAACCAGCATATTCTTCGCTGGCTTTGGTCTTGTCTGTGTTTACAGGTGTGCTGATCATCGAGACGTTGGCTGATTAGTGGAGATGATGCACTGGGGCACAGGTCCCTGACCCCCTTATAATCTGTCTGCTCCCATTTTGTGGATAGGAGCGAACAGGACAGGACAGGGACTATCCCGTGTTCTTGCCTCCAAAAGGCCTTGTGCTGCATGGCACTATTTTGTTTTTTTTTAGTTATTTTGTGTTAATATGTTAGTCCGCTTGTCTCTGTTTGTGAAAATTACTCCACGCCTTGTCAACGTTCATCTCTCTTGTGAACAGAGCACTGGCCAATACAATTTATTCTGACTGTCTGGGCCAGATGTACTAATGCTTTTGCGCCCACTTCAGGCGTATTTGCTTCGCAAATTGCGTGTAAAAACATGGCGAGGTATGTACAAACCGGTCGCAATGAGGTGAAAGCGCAAACTGCCTGCTGCGTTAATTGAAAATTGCAAATTGCGCTTTTCTGTGTCATGCATATGCATTCTGGGAGGATCAAGAGGAAACTGGGAGTTTCCCATAAAAAGATGGGAGGGGAAGCGTAAAGTGCGCCTAATTATGTATTCCGCAGTATGTACAAAATCTGCCAGTCAAAGCGCGCCTCTATTTTGCGGTGGAAATTCTCCGCCTTTTAAAAGCAGGTGTAAACTAGGAAGAGGGTTTCGTCGCATATGTCTCCTGGACAAATGGCAGCAGTAATTCAAGCAAGACTAAGACATAGGCTAAGGAGACAAACTTAATGAATTTTTGCCACATGGATCACACTTTTTCAGTTGAGTGAACACGCAATCATTAAGCGTTACAGCCAGCGTTACAGCTATGCGATATTGGAGTTACTAGATGAAATCAAAGATGACATTGAATCTCCGAATCAACGTTCACATTCCATTCCAGCAGTTCTTAAACTCCGCTACTTTACAGATATTGGCATCAGGTTCATTTTAAACAATCATAGCATCATCAGTGGGAATCAGAGCTCCAGTATCACTGAACACGGTGACAATCTGACTAAGGAGTTTAGGGTATATGGTCAGATGGAGTAGAGAAAACACACACACACACACACACACACACACACACATACACCAGGCTCCAGCACACACATGTCAAGCTAACACCTTGCCTCTCTGTCTACAAAAACTAAGTCAGCCTTCTTGCCACGTGCCTTTCCAATTCCCACTGGCTTTGCCCAGCCACCATCCAACAGACATCAGTCGTCTACGAGCTATCTCCTGACCCTGTGAAGTCTCTGCTCACATCTGGACATCGCCGTCTCTATTTCAGGAGCTCCCGGTATCAGGCCGGGACATAAAGCCGTGGCTTCAAAGCCACCCTGATATTATCAATGACCTCTGAACCCTGACGCTGCGCTGGCTCCATGGCGGGGAAAGTGATGGGAGGCGGACCAGTGGTGTTTGCCCTTTCGCACACTGTGTATTGATCCAGCGCGCTCTGGAGGCATTGCTATTCTCAGCAGTGGCAGCTGAAACCCATCTGCCCCGCACCGCTAGCACCACTGCTCCAACATCTATTTGGACAGGATAGGACACGAGCCTCCTGTTTTGGCCAAAGCATCTCTGTGTGTGTCTGTGTGTGTGTGTGTGTGTGTGTGTTTGTGAGAGAGAGAGAGAATGTTGGTGAGAAAAAAAAAGAACCAGAGAGAAAATGAGAGAGAGGAAGATAGTAATAATATCAATTTACGAAGACCTATATCCAGACCTAGATCTGCTAGGTGTCTGTTGGCATCTGTCTGTTTGTGTTTGTATCCATGTGTGTCAGCCGGTTACAAGATCAATTTTGAAAGCCAAGGGATATGTGTATGTGTGTGTGTGTGTGTGTGTGTGTGTGTGTGTGTGTGTTTGTATACAGAAATAAGAGTGCAAACAGGCAATTGGGTGAAATAATAACAGTGTCACACAGCCTGGCCTCTCCATCAGTCCTGTTGCACCTGTAGCACCTGTTGCCCTGTAGTCCAAGCAGGCATGTTGCTCTTTGCTGTTGCTCACACATCCAGCAAGCACCACCACCCCCCCTTTCTAGTGAACAACTCCCCCTCACACACACACACACACACACACACACACACAGACTCACTCCACACACCCTGAACACAGCCCACACCCACACCGTGAAATCTGCCGATCCGGCACATTAGTCCAGCTCAGATGTGTGCAGCTGAATGGCAGCCATGGCGGTGAACAATGTGTCACTGGGCCAAAGCCCGGCTCAGGGAGAGCTCAAGACTGCTCTCGGCCGACTCCTCTGCCTCCCTCCATCCCTCTTTCCTGTCTCTCTTCTCCCCCCCTCTCTGCTTCTCGCTCCCTTCCCCTACCCTCTCTCTCCTTCTCTCTCCCTCCCGCCCTTCAGATGTCTGCCTGGAGCAGAGGACACAAAAGCAGCTCTGCCCAGTCCCACCAGCCCCTCTGTCTTGCTGCAGCTGTGACAGGGGCTCCCAAAAGACCACCCCCTACCCCACTCCCTCTCATATCCCCCTAACCTCCACACACACACACACACACACACTCATGCACAGATTAAAACCACTAGCCAACACACTGGGTGCGTGCACACACACACTCCACACACACACACACACACACACACACACACACATGCATTTCCCACCCCCATCCCGAGCCCTCCCTGCCTGACGACTTCCCTCCAAATTGGGCGTGATAAATGAGTGTGCAGTGCGGCGGGCAGCCTTAATTAAATAACACTGCTTAATTAGAGGCTGATTTATGCTCATGATGGCGGTGTGAGATGATGGGACAGTGCTGGGCCCACTTGAGCAGGCCTTCCAGTCTTCCCAGCCACCAGACAACCCCCGCCCCCCCTCAATGTGACAGCTGGATTATCATACAAATGGTGCAGATATGTAATCTGCTAATAAGTACATGTTCGCCTCACTGTATTTACAATGAGTGTGTGAGAGAGAGTAATAGGTGTACACAAGACTAATTAACCATTGAGCTGACTGTATGTGACTGTGTGTGTGTGTGTGTGTGTGTGTTTAATGGGCGTTGTGTGTGTGTGCAATGTATGTGTACTGTATGCATATGTAATAGATTATTTGATCATAATACTGTAAGATTAACATAAATCATGGTGGGTTTGCCTCATGGTGGGTGGCCTGCTAATCTCTGCCAATCCCACATTCGCTGTGTCTGCCGCGGTCTGGAAATATTCCAATGGACTCAAATTGGGCTGAATGTGTAGCTAATGAGCATTGATCCAAATTATATTGACAAATGCTTGGATCAGCTCGACAAGCACATCATGAACAATTGGATCAGGTTGTGGAGATGCATGCCAGCCAACAGATGAAAAAACACTCAGTCCTGTGAAGGCACTCGATGGTTCTGATCCAACAGGCCTAAATGCAGAACCTATTCTAACTTCTCTATTACACCTTAACAGAGATTAGTGAAGTGACATCTAATGTCACTCTTCCCTGGTCTACCTTGCTTCTCACCCAAGCATCATCTATTCCACATCCAAAGCCTGGGTGGCGCCTGCATCCCAGTCAAAAGAAAAAAAAATATGGTGTGGAATCTGGTAGTCCATTTTCTCTTAAATTTGTCTGGGTGAATAGTCAGGCGACAGGCTCGCTGCTGAGTGAGGTTGGCCGCGTGTTGTGCATAAAGTGGGCAGTCAACTGAAAGGTCAGAGAAAATAAAAGAATATCAATGAGACGCAGCGGCGACAGATGGGAGTCTGAGCAGAGAGACAGCAGGTGAGAGACACCCTCCACACACACACACACACACACACATACACACACAGGAAGAACAAAGTGGGGTAGGATGGGGGGGGGGAGATCACACAAGCTCAAAGGGAGGACAGGAGTTATAGGAGGCCCAGGAGCACAGGAGTGACTGGTACAAGCAGCTCTGCAGTATTTAATGCTTCTGGATAAACATTCACTGATATCCATATTCATCCTGATGCTCAATATACTGTATAGGGTAACTCAGGAAGAACATGTTGAAAGGAACCAGTATGTGGGGTGCCATGGCTCAGTTGGCTATGGTGCCATACCATAAATCTAGCGACCCGGGTTCGAGTCCGACCTGAGGTCATTTCCCGATCCTATCCCATCTCTCTCTCCAACTAATTTCCTGTCATGCTCTTTGCTGTCCTAACGAATTAGAGGCAAAAAGCCCTAAAAAATATCTTTAAAATAAAGGAGCCAGTATGTGTGGCTTCAATTTACAACCAGTAAATTAAGCAGATATACTTACAGTATGCTGCGGCTTGCTATATAAAACAAAGTCGAACACCACAACGCGCACATTTACAGTCCCTATAGTTCCTCAATGAATGAGGGAGGCATCCCCATGGAGATATGCAATTACTATAAGCACAATGTATTCGCTTTAAAATCCTAAAAAAAAAAAAAAAAAAACGACAAGTAATTAGTCAAGTAATTAACCGAGAAAATAATTACCTGCTCAAGCACCGACCATTGACAGACACGAGGTCTCTGAAATCAAACACGGCTTGGAGGGACAATGCTGCTTTTTCTGCACTATGCAACCAGCTATGATCTTAGAGGCTGAGAGGAGGCAAGGCAAAAACTGGGCACAGATCAAAAGCCTTCTACTGCAATAAAAGAAGTCAAATCATCCCCCTCCATTCCCCCCGGCCTCTGTCACTCTCCCTTTTGCACATATGTGCACACACACTCACACACACAAACACTCTCTCTCTCTCTCTCTCTCACACACACACACACACACACACACACAGCGTATTATCTCATGTTCTCGCCACTCTCTTATTCATTCTCTTTTCTCTTCCTTTTTGTTTTCCCATCACAGTCTTCCATTCTCTCCCCGGCTACTACCACCTCTTCCGCTCTCCTCTCCATCCCCACCCATCCCATCCCAGCCTCTCTGAGTGCGCGGTGAGCTGCAGAGTCCTGTGGCAGGCGGCCCCAGCAGAGCAGGAGCAGGGATAGTGTCGGGGCGTGTGCCTACAGACAGCACGCGGGCCTCTTGCAGGTCTGTGCTGTCAACACAGATGTAAACACTAATTGTTTGTGGCAGAACTGAGCTGAGTCCTCACTGAAGTGCTGATAGGATGGATAGTGTAGGTGAGTGTGTGTGTGTGTGTGTGTGTGAGAGAGAGAGAGGGAGAGAGAGAGAGAGAGAGAGAGAGAAAGAGAGAGAGATGGAGAGTGAGGCTGTGTGTATGCACGCAACAGAGAGCAAGGCAGGAAGCAAGAGGAATTGTTTAAACAAACCAATCACAAGACTGGGGGAAGCATTAGCTAAAAGCCCAACCCCCGAAATGGAGAAGCACTGGGGCCGCTCACAGCTTTGAGGAGAGGAGTCAGACCACTATCACTATACCACAGCGCCACCTATAGGCCCTATAGACAATCAGAAATGGGAATCATCAGCAGAATGACATTCTGCTCTGTTCCTGCCCAATCTTGCTCATCATTGCTTTTTCAACTAAATATTATTACAATGAGGCATTCAAGAACAGATTCACAATTAACATCAATAAAAAAAGCATAACAACTACAGACACCTGCTACTTCAGAATTCATAGTATAAATCTATTTACCGTTAAAGCAATGTACAGTTTAAGAATTGAGCCTGGAACTCCAAAGCAACTCCAAAACAGCTGACCAGCAGACATCAACTTAGCAAACTCTACTCGAGGATGACAGACACCCCACTGAGAACTGATAAGAGTGCACCCAGCTGCACGAGGCTAGTACCACTCCCTTCCTTCGGCGCCGACTCTAGCCCTTCTCCCCTATTCGCCGCAGAGGCGTCCACGCTCTGGTGCCCAGCCATGCGCTTCCTGTCCCTAAGCCAACTACCAAGGGCAGACGTGATGGATGCCACTGTCACGTCTCAGGCCAGTGTGAGGGATGGTCTGATCACACAACCATATCCCTCCAGTCTCTTGCTAAACGTAACCCCCACTCCACCCACCCCCACCCCATTCGCACATGCACATACACACACACGCATAGACACACACACACACCCTTGTGGTAATGGTCGTATTTTACAGAGGCTTTATGGGGAGGAGACACAGGTGAAATGAGACGGATCTTGTAATATATGGCAGAAGGTTGTTGTCAGCTTCTGTAGAAGCCATTTTTTTCTGCTCAGCTTTATATTGATGGCTGTTAAAGACGAAGAGAAACAGTTGAACATTTTTGAGGGCCTACCAAGTGGTTTTGACAGAGCTAGGTTTCCTGGTAACCAAAGTCAACCTTGAGGGAATGGGTTGGTGTATGATTATTCTTTTAACACTTTCCATCTGTGAAAGGCAAGGCTGATCACTCCGACTCTGGCAAGGCTCTCACTCTGAAATCTAAGAGTTGCTTTTGTCTGCACTAGAGCCACAAGCACTTTCCTGAACCTGAACTATTCAAAATGGTGAGAGCTTAAGAAATGATGGCACTTCTGACAGAAAAAGGGAATTATGAGAGGACAGCCATCATGGTGGGCTGAGCAGTTGTTCCATTGAGATAACTACAGGCAGTCAGCCCTCCTGAACATCCACTTGGAGGATTCAGAAAAGTTAAGAGAGAGGGAGGGAGGTAGAGAGAGAGAAAGAGAGAGAGAGAGAGAGAGAGAGAGAGAGAGAGAGAGAGAGAGAG
>JAGFZM010000010.1:2245367-2381664 GCA_017657215.1 Limnothrissa miodon | reverse complement strand
AGAGAGAGAGAGAGAGAGAGAGAGAGAGAGAGAGAGAGAGAGAGAGGTGAGAACTTGATGCAATGGGATGACGGAGGCTTACCCCATGCCACCCATCATCAACAGGAGCAGGTTGTAGATGTGGGAGAAGATGAAGAGGAAAAGGATGGTGCTGAAGAACATGGTCATCCAGGAGCCGTGGTCCTCCCGGAACATTTTCAGACGCAGATATCGACCTGTGGCAAGAGAGAGAGAACCATTAGACACCCTTAAAAACCCAACTGTCTCTCGCTTTCACATGTCGATACGGCAGCGGGGAGCTTGGAGATGCAAACGGACCCAGATGAAAGGCTGTGCAAGCATCCTCGTCAATAAGGGCCCTACTGAGAGATTTACGCTTGCGCTCCGCACATGATGATTAGGAGAAGCTGCTGAGCTTTGAAAGAGGAGGGGTTGATTTGGCACTTGCAACTGGGCAGTGTCTAGACACTTAGACCGTAAACCGCCAGGGGAGCTTTCAAAGCGGTCAGATATACGAGTTCTACAAAGCAACTCAGATTTATCCATCCACAGAAAAAGCATTTTGATCTTTCCAGCTACGCCCTGCATAAATTTGTGATTAAATAAATAAACAGCCGAAAGGATGGAGCGAGTAATGATTTTGTTTTGTTTAACATTCATGACATTCACGACTGAACTGCTTAACTCCTGTCCAACATTGACCAATTACCAGCCCCTGATATGATGGCATTCATGTTAAGCTCTCTGTCGCCTGTGAGTTTTAGTCTAGGCGGGCATTCTCTTTGCGAGCAATCGGGTCAGAACAGCGCTCTTGCGTTTTATGAAGTTTCACATTATTAGAAGGATTGCTTTGACATTCATGACCTGTGTGTGCTTCTCCCTCTGTCTCTGCTTTGGAATCAAATTACTGGGAAATATTGCTGTAATAGAGCATGAGATTGATTCAGATATTCAGACGCCTGCCCTGAATGCATAATTTTGTCCTTCCCATTCTCCTGTGATGCGGCAAAGTTGTGAGGATTGAATGCTAAATAATCTGCTCCTTGCCAACGCTCTGATAATGTCTATTAGTCATAATGTGCCATTAGTGATATGCCAACTCAGATGATATTATTATACAGTGGTATAATTCTTCACGGAAATACCTATTTCATGCATGGCCACAGTTTAATTTTGTTGAGCAGCAGGTAGGTCTTTGTGAGACTATCGGGTGAAGATAGCAACCTGTAGAGGAGTATCAAAAGATTTCAGTTTCTGGCTGCTTAGATACCACTGGTTGCTAAATCAAAGAATGCTGGTTAACAAATAAAAATAAAAAGCATATAAATTACACAAATAGAAGAGTTAAAAAGATCAGCCACAATAGGTTTCCAATTGCTTCGCATCATGATGTGTTGTTACCGAATGGTATTAGGGAGAGAATAGAATGGATAGTCGGATAAAGATGCTGGTGCACGTGGCCGATGGAGAGAGGCATGTACTTTCAGTGCTGGTCATTTAAACAGTCCATTTGTCACTTCAGAAAGCAAAGGAAAGGCATCAAAAACCTCGCTGAGATTAAATTCCTATAGACACACTCTCCACAGGCCTTTCAGATGAGAAAAAAACAATTTTAAAAAGGCCCAAATGACCTTAGACCAGACGAGCCATTAGGAGTACCCTGGAGACAACCTTATGTTTTTAAATATCTCTCTGTTTGAAAGGCACCAATTTGCACTCTCTCAAAAAACAAACAGACAAACAAGAAACATCATTTTTCCTTTTGAATGTGGCTTGCAGCCGCGCAGAAACAAGCTTAGTGCTGTCAGACTGATGCCCGCATGGTACTCTGTTCTGTTCTAGATATGAGCCAGGCCCTCTGATGTTCACCTATGATGAGCACTTATGAACTGGAATGCGCACACACACACACACACCTCATAAAAAAAGCTAATCTCGCACTCTGGCTCTGGTGTGGTTGGGTGCTTGAGTTACGGCTGCCGGGGTTGTGCCGCGCCGCACTCTGCATCATGCCAGCCGGCAAGCATCTGACGGGGGCCACAATCGGCCAATTTATTTTCCTATTAAAGGCGCAAGGCGGCGACATCTGTGAGATTGCCTCACACGCCATTCCACACACACACAGTCACACTCACCTTGTTTGCCCACCATAAAGAAGCACACAGGCACTTCAGGATTCATGACAAATGTTTTAAGTCTCATAGGAACTGTTTTACAACCTTATTAAACTGTTTTTCTGTCTCCAATCTTGAATGTTCTAAACAATGTGCCATGTTCACTTGACAGGGCTTTCATTTATACCTGCTCCCATTTTTGTTGGATGACTTATATATTGTCCTGTGAGCAGCACTTCAGATGGGCTTAGGTTTAGGCTTAGGCCTACAAAGAAGCATACACAGTACAGCCCTTGGTCTTGACAAGGCCTACTGCACGACATATAGAACCAATATCTGAAACATGGCAAACAAAAACACAGGACCCATCACTGACCAGTAAGTGGAGGAAATTGTACTTAAATTCTTGTACTTGTTGTATGGGTACAATCAGAGGCGGACTTATCATTAGGCGAACCAAGGCAGTCGCCAAAGTTTAGGGGCCCCCCCCAACAGTCAGCCCTGCCACTTAGGTGAACACCATGTAATTTTAATTTGTCACTGATGTTAATTAGCCAGCTATATAAGTTGAAAAACACAACAAAATAGCATCAGAATATCAAATTAATGTCTATACAGTATGTTTCCTAACACACACACACCCCTTGGTTGCTCTACATTGGGCTAGTTCATGACGCGTTGACGTAGAATCTGTGCGGGAGCGCGAACTTAGACAATTCAAAACTGACAGTGAACAAGTCAAGATGCAAAGTTATGACAGTGGTTGTAGGCCTACTAAGAGGAAAAAACGTGCAGAGAAGGAAAATGCAGCTACACTGCCTAAGATAAGTTCATTTCTGAAGAAGCCTGAGCCTGCTGTAACGGCGTCGACCTCTGAGGAAAATGTTTGCGTGGTGGAGGAGAAACCGTGGCAACGGGCAGAAACCGTGTTTATCTTGTAAGTGGGCGATCGCATTTATTCTGTGAACGCGGAAATAGATAGATAGATAGATAGATAGATAGATAGATAGATGGATAGATAGATAGATAGATAGATAGATACTTTATTGATCCCCATGGGGAAATTCAAGGTCCCAGCAGCTTAAAAAAGTACACACAACATATACTAGTGTAGGCCTACACAGGATAAGAAGCAGATCAACAAAACAACATGATTAGATCAACATTACTAAAAGGAACAATGGAATACAAATATTAAGGGTAGAGATGAGCATGAGTGTGTTGTGGTCCAGTGTGTCAAGGTAGTAGTGCAAATGAGTCCAGTAGTGCAACAGTGCAAGATTAAAAGTCTATTGACCAGAAATAAATATGAACAGATGTAAAATGGGCAATAAAAATATAAGCATAGCAATTTAACTGTTCTAGTATAAGTATATGGACAATAAGATAAAAATAATTCCGTTCGATTCCGTGTTTATCATTAAATTCCGTTTTTATAACTAGATTCCATGATTCTGAGGCTTGTTTCATTGTTAAGTTTTTTTGGGGCACATTCTTTTTTTTTCTCAATTTGGGGCAAGGATAGATAACAGGTGCCACGTAGGGTGGCCCTTATTCTGTGTATGTGTGTCTTTCAAGAATGACTTTTGAGGGCCCCATGCCCATATTTCGCCTAGGGCCCCAAAATGCCTACAACCGCCCCTGGGTACAATAATCATCAACATCCTCACTAGACCTACACTGTTCAGACTACAGTAACCTGATTACACAGGGTTCTCTACATGGCAACAGACTGATGGGACTTTTTTAGCCACCCCAATCTTTTTTTAATCTCTGAATGTCAACACCGGAACACAACGGGCTATTAACCATAGCTGTGGACAAAAACATATAATGTCTTTTAGCACAATAGTGCTTTTGAGAGCAGACCCCGCATGAAAGGCCTTTGCGCACCTCCACCACCATTAAAACCGTGCTGCCTGCTGAGCTGAGCCAGTCTGTGCCCGCGGAGAACAGGTGGATCCACACACTGGCGGGAAAGGGATTACTCTGTCATGAGCTCCTCCATACTCCCCTGCCACATTCGATCATTAGCATTCCGGCACACAACACGTGCATTTTTTCCGGCGCTAGCTACAACTGCGCCGCCAAGCCAGCTAAATCTCCTCGGCATTTGCACTGGGTGAAAGCGCTATGTGCAACCTCGCTAGACTAATGTGTGAAAGCTCTTTGGGATATGGACCCTGGCTGTCGTTCCAGGTATGTCCCTTCCCCCTTTCTAACTCAGGCACGTTGTACAAATGCTAACTACTATCTGCAGCTCCCTTTGAGGTTCTGAATGTATAAGAGTAGGCCTAATGGAGACAGCATACACACATACCAGAGGCCTTGATTATGCTGCATATCTCAGAGTGATGAGTGTTGTCTATGACATGCATAGGCAGACACTGTGACAATTTAAGGACATGACAGCATGGCTTGACACATTTCCTTGTGATGCTCCACCATTTGCTTTCAGCGTGATCATGGCCACTTAAGATGTCATCCTTAGCGCATACTCTTTGAAGGTTGGTGGGTGTCGTTACCTTCGGAAGGGAAAATGTTACTGCACTGGATGAAGGTGTTGGCCGAGGTAAAGAAGCCTTTGTGTCATTCGGAGGCCCATTGCGCGGACCGGATCGATTTGCATTGCTGAACTTAATGAGCGACGAAGTTGGGCCTGTGGTTGTAATGTGAGGTCTGTGGAGGAGTAGGCCCATCAGCAGACCCCACCCGGCCACAGTGCGGCACGGATGCTTCACAAAAACACATACAGACAAACAGCAAATAGAACAGAGAACACAGTGGCCTCCTTTTAGGTGATGGAGACCAGGGGCCCTAACCTCACTAAAGCAAGATTATTCAGCCCTCTGACTCCAGTGAGCTGCGCAGCACCCAACAGAATAAACAACGCAGGTCAGGCCAGAGTCGACTAAAAATGGGGTAGAGATGAGGTGTGTGTGTGTGTGTGTGTGTGTGAGGGACACATACACACTCCCCCTCTCTCTATTTCTTTTCTGTACCCGTAACATGTGCATACAACTGCGGGCTAACACCATGCATTATTCAGTGCGCATGGAGGCAAGAGGGTCCCTTAATGTTTTATCTACAAATGTAAGCATTGTGACCAAGCAAAGCAGAACAAGGGATCACGAAAGAGCAAAAGCCTGTGCCTAGGTGCCTGCTGATTTCATTCAGACATGTGAGAGTGTCTCCATCTAGTGGCGAATGATGAGGTAGTGCCAGACACATTGTTTAGACCATAGACTGCATACAGTCTATGGTTCAGACCAACAAATTACAGTGGCAACAACAAATACAAAAAACTGCTCATGCTCAAAGCCTCTTCAGATATTTTCTAAATCACATATCAAATAAAACCTTCATGAAAACAAAACCCTTCATGTAATGCAGGAGCCATTCTGTACATACAGTGTGTAAAACGGTCTACATTCACATTACCAGTAATTTATGTACACATACAAACACACCCTCTCTCTCTCTCTCTTGCTATCTTTCTCTTGCCCTCTCACTCACACACACAAACATACATTCACAGCTCTGTACACCTCGTCACAATCAGCTTGTGTGGAACCGCCCTTGCGTTGAGAGGTGAACCACAGTGCAGACAAGAGAGCTAGCTCAACACTGAACCATCATGTTCTCTCTGCTCATCAACGCCTCCCACCATAAGCAAGGTAAGAGCCTCAGCTATGCACACCTACTTATTCGTCCTGAAATTACATGCTAAAATACTCAGATGAAGCATCTGAATTGAAAGATGAACTTTAATGACTTGTTTAGACTTAATTAAGAAGATCTTAAAGACTATGACCTAGAATACCTAGAAATGCATCAGACACCCAGTTTGAAATAGGTTTGGAATTTAAACATTCGTGCCCCTTGGCTTTCTAATGTATTTTCCATTACAAGACCCAACTCTAGCTCAGTTGCTAAAGGCACTTTGAAAATGGAGAAAAATCATTATCTTCTACATATTCCCGTCTTTACTCAACATCATCAACAAGAAAATTAACATTGATCTGTTGATGCTGTTTTAGTCTTTTAAGCAAAAAAAAGAAACAACTGTTTGTAACAAGACCCTTAGGACACAGGACAATCTGTGTGAACATACTGGTCCAATAAACAGAAATTGCAAGCTGTCGATTCAAACAAAGACCACTACAATTGGAAAAGCTGTTTCAACAGCTGAGGGCTTGAATCAATATTAAGAGCTTGCAAGGCAGTCAGTTGTTTCCTGGAGACACTCGTGATATTAGATGAATGAGAAGGTTATAAAAAACAAGCCATAAATCCACTGTCTAATCTGGCGTTATCAGACCAGGAAAACAATGACCAATGATGTCAACGACTGAGCAAATGACATCTTTTGAAAATGAAGGGTACACACACTGGAAGTGTCATTGCAGGAAAGAATAACTCAAACTAATTTTACATACTATAGAACACTGATTTAATTCAGTGTACCACTGTTGTAAATGTCACCAAAAACATAACAGAAATTCAGAGATTTAACTGGGAATGAAATCAGCCCATCATGAAGGTGATTCAAGCCAGTTAAGTTGTTCAGGCTTCAGGGACTTATGGCTTAGTGGGGGCAAACAGATTCAGAGTTTTTTTTTGCCAAGGAAGAATATTTGATGTCACTTTGTCGACGGTCTCACAAACCTACATACAGTACATCATAGCCATATTGACCCTCTTTAAAGTAATCATACTGAGAGCTCACTTGTCTAAAATGACTCTGTTGCTCTTTGTCGTGATCCAGAGGGGGAGGCCTTCCTTGAGTTCCTCAACAACTCCACTCCTTTCTGCAGCCAGTTCATGAGCGGCCAGTGGTACTGCTACGTCCTGCTGTTGCTCTTCTCGTTCGCGCTCCCTGTGGGCATTGTGGGCAACATCGCCGCCCTGCTGGCCTTCAGCTGCTTCCGCAAGATGGCCACGCCGGGCACGGTGTTCCTGTTCAACCTGGCACTGTGCGACTCGGCCTGGCTGCTCATGCTGCCGTTCAACATCTACTTCACGCTGCAGCGGCCCTACCTGCGCGGCATCCACACCTTCTGCCAGCTCAAGAAGATCTCCTTCAACGTCAACATCTACGGCAGCATCTTCTTCCTGACGCTGATCAGCTTCGACCGCTACGTGGGCACGGTGCACCCAATCCGCTCGCTGAGCTGGTGGGACGTGGGCCGGGCCCGGCTCTGCTCCGGCGCGGCCTGGGCGCTGTTGCTGCTGGGCTCAATCCCCGACCTATTTGTCACCTTCGGAGTGCAGCGGCCGGGCAACGTCACCGTCTGCATGGATCACATCCAGGGGCCGTTTGAGTACGTCAAGAGCATCTCGCTGGTGCGCACGCTCGTGGGCTTCGTGCTGCCCTTTGCTGCCATGCTTGGCTTTTACACGGGCACCGTGCGGGCCATCAGAGGGCTGCCAGGGTGGCGACGGTGGGGACAGGGCCCGAGGAGCAGGCGCTCGGCCTCGGGGAAGCCCTTGCTCCTCATCACAGCGGCGCTGCTGCTGTTCATGGTGTCCTTCGTGCCGTACCACGTCATGATCGTGGCACTGGTCTTCCTGCGTGTGCGCGACCTGGTGACCCCGGCCAACACCGGCGTGCTGTACGCTTCTTACGAGTTCCTGGAGGCCATGTGCAGCATCAGCAGCTGCCTGGACCCAGTGCTTTACATCTTGGCCAGCGAGAGATTCCAGAAGAGGCTGCAGAGCCTAAGATGCAGGAGATCAGGGCGAGAACAAGGTGGAGCTGGCAAAGGAGGAAGCGGACTCCCAATCGGGTTCTGCAGCAGAGCCAACAGGAGGGTGGGGATTCAGAGCTGATGGAGACCCCAGAAGAGGTTCCGGACTTTTCTATTTGTCGATGGCAGATGAATGAGCATGCTCTCTTATATGTTTACCCAAATGTACAAGAATGCGGTTCTTTGCGCAGAGATTCTGTGTGATCCCTCAGATTAAAGGGCAGAGACGATTCAAATACGAACAAAGCCCTTGAGAATACCTCAAACCATGTATACTGTATATACCATACAAATGCAATGTATGAAAGAATGTGATGTGACCTTGAGGTATTTGTGACAAATGACTTCAAGAATTATGATGCAAACGGAAATAAGCAACTATCACAAGCGTTTTACTTATTTTCTCAGAAAGCATTGTGATTTTTTTTCTTGCAAGATCACACAATGCCAAGGAAAATAGCAAACCACTGCAACAAATTTGTTCAAAGCTCGATGAAATACACAACCAATCACACTTCCTGTAACCTTACATAAAAAATATTACATAAACTGTGACTCATTGCCCTTCATAAATGTAGAACTGTGATCTGTTTTGAAATTGTATTCACACTGTAAATGCATGCTAAATTATTCTCCTACCACAAAAAAACATGGCAGGTGAATATATTTTCAGCATTACAGCAAGGCTCTTACAGCATTACAGCAAGGCTATAGTGGGTAGTGAGGTGTCCAGCAACATATGGCTGCAGTAAAGCTCGTTTGTAACATAAGGCGAGCAGTGCTGCATCTTTCCCCTAAGGGCCTAGCGGGGGTGAGGGACATCCGGCTGTGCCCTGGACCCCCAACCACCACCACTTCCATCCAGCCTGGGAGTGGGGGCAGGCCAACAAAGTGCTGTAGGCCCTGGGCTGCTGTGAGCTGCCTGGCAAAAGCTAGGGTCAAACCTCTGGAGAGAGGGAAAGAAAGAGACAGAGAGAGAGAAGAGAGGAGCCACAGTGACCTGAAGCTGCAGAGCTAAATTAGATAGAGGAGGTGTCGCTGCCGCTGCTACAGGCTCTTCCGGGAGACTGGGGTATTTACAGCTACACACCACAGGGACACGTCAGAAGAGGCCAGCGAGAGATGAGGCCTCTGCTTTCACACAGCTATTTATGAACCTGTGTGAGGACAATGGCACAGAGCTAACGCAATCAGTCATCGATTGCTCAAATAAAAAAAACGTTTAAAAGGCCTTTTCCTCAGAAATGTGTTTGCCTTTTAACCACTTGCCTTTGTGTAAGATTCACAGTAAAACTGGCTTTTAGAGAAGGATCATATAGATCATTTACGTGTTACAATTATAAAACGCCTCGTTTATTACACACAACTTTTAGTGTGAAGAATCAAATCAAGAGACTGTCCACTAACACCTTGTAGTGACAAAGGTCAGGTAAAGAAGTCACACTAGGGGTGGGAGATATAGTCTAAAATTTATATTGCGATATATTTTGAACCATAGACGGTAGATGATATATATCACGGTATACTTTGGTATGTAACTACAGTATAACAGGTTCTTAATGGTTACCATAGCATAAAGTCAATATGTACAACAGTTGTTTAATCACTCTCAGACTCTCAAATTCACACAGAAGTAAACTGTTAAGCTGCATTTGTGTCAGGCAGTAGCTGTTCAATTTATAGGCTCTTACACAGTTTTGTTGTAAGAATGAAAAGGTGCTATCAATAAGGTGAAGCTACAGGTCAACATTTTTTCACATGGTTGTGGAGACGCAATGAGCCTATCACGGTATGGCGATATGACCCAAAATCTCTATCATTGGCCAAATGCATATTGCATACGGTATATATCGTCTATCACACTGTTCACACCTCAGCCAAAGGAGAGAAGACAGGCAACCCAACAGAAATTCTGCACTCCTGTCTCTTGAATAGTCTTGAAGGCTCCTGAATATTAACTCAACTCGTAACTGGTACATTGGGCAAAGGGCAAACAAGTGACACATCAGATATTTAACAGGGTGAATGTGCAGAGATAGCAAAAGAAGAGGAGAAGTAACTCACCACAGACACCAAACTGAGAGATCTGCATCATTACATAAAGAGTATGGAGTATATATGTTCATATGGTTATTTACACTACTTTTTATAGCTATAGTTCTGATGGGCATGGCTCCCTACTGTATGTCAGAGAAATGAAGAATGACTACCTAACTATAAAGCATTACTAACATGTTTACATACTTAACATAGAACAAGTTAGATCATACAGAGTCAAATGATGAATTACTTGAGCAAGCATTTAACATTTTGCTTCATCAGTATTTCATTCCATGTGCTCAATTTAAAGCAGTAAGAGTTTAAATAATAATAATCTTCTAGGTGAATGTGGTGGAAAAAAAAAATATATAATTGGATGAAGCATGTATTGCATACTATAGTATAGTGTTTAGTATAGTATATAGATTCCAGTATATGGTGCAGTAAATAGCATAATCTAAATGTATTTGATCAGACAGACCAATGAAAGGCATGCGGAGCACATATATGCTAATACAATGTGACACTCTCTCACAAACACCCCCACACACACACACACAAAGTGATGAATCCAAAGCAGTGACAGAGAGCAGGGCCACTGGACAAACAACCCTTCTCACAGAAGGATGCTGACCGTTAAACGCACGGCAGCCTTCTGTCCCTTTCCCGGCCCAATGTAAACGCATGTGACAGAGCCCAGATGGCGGCCCCCAGGCTAGAAGCAAAGGACAACGGGCAGACAGCGCGGGCTTTAAGAATCCCACCGAGGTGGCCTGATCATCAGTGCTATTCCTTTTCAATTCCTCCCAATGGAAGATGACCTGTCAAAACTCAAGCTCCAGTAAAAGGGCTCGGGTGTGTCTAAGCTCTGGAGGGGATGAAAAAGTCCACGCAAGGATACGGGATTAACTCACAACATCTTGGAATGCAAGAGCATCACCCATCCTGGTGCTGGGGCTGATTTGTGCTCAGCACGATGAGAAACTGTTAGCGGTTGACACGGTGAGAAACTCATTTTATATTCCAGTCAGATCTGTTCTCCAGTTGAGTAGATTACGTAAGGCCCAAACTGGTTATTCCTATGGGAAATTTTTAGCACATATTTTTAAGCCATGAAAAATGAACATGTCTGCTGTGCACTCGCTGCAAGGCCATTGAGGACATGTTGCAATTACGGAGCACCCTGAATAATGCCTCTGCAGGATGCACATTTACAGTAAGGGTTCGTATATATTTGGACACTGACTCAAGTTTGGTTATTTAACCCTGTTTACGATGACATATTCAAATTATAGTCATGTAATGCAGATGGGCATGATGTGCAGAGTCCAAGCTTTAATTTGAGGGTTATTTCCATGATGGAGAAAAACCTCCATGCAGCCACAACATGCAGCCAAGCAAACACTCTCTGTGAGGTTGCCCTATCAATATCCAAGTTTGCTATAAAGAGAAGACTTCCTGAAAGCAAACAAAGACAATTCACTGCAGAGGCCGAGCCTCAAGAATAGAAAGGCCAGATTGGGCTTGTACTAAAAATCCATTTAAAAAGTTAATTAAAAACATCTAAGTGGAAAGCTTAAAACAATATCAACCTCAGAATAAGGTAAAGTTTACTTGCTGAAGAATAAACATCAGACACAGAGAACCACAAACAAACAGGGTTTGGATGTTCATAGTAAAAGCATTCATGTGATGACTTTTCAACCTTCTTGCAACAAACAAAGACAGGAATCTGTCTTCTCCTTAGAGCATCTTGCCTAGGAGGCCTTGACCACAGACAAAGGCATTCATATGATGACTTTTCAACCTTCTGTCTGATGGTCATCTAGGCCATCGGACATACATCTGCGAGATAGCCACCCTCTGACAAGCCAATCAATAGCGGCAAACATCATGGCTCGGGGTGTGGGGCAAACAGAGCCTAGGTTCACCACACTGCCCGAGGCTGGTCTTAACCCACACTGCCTGTCGGTCTGCATCTCTCAACATGTGTGCACATGGCCATGTTTGTGTTCCTAAAGAAATGCATGCAGTTAGGTCATTATTGAGTCACATCTCTCTCACTGTGGCTAATGCAGTTCTCACTGCCATGACAAACATACTGCCTGAGACTGCCACCGCCAGAGAAATATCTCTAATTAAACACGATCATCTAATATTGGAAATGTATATAAAACTACTCCAAGAACATGCCTGTTTATAGTTTTTAGTGTAATTATTTTTCACTGTGAGAATTGCTGTATAGAATAGCAACAGAGGCAATTTCCAGGGCATGCAAAGCATTTGTCATAAGGACAAATTATGTACAAACATCTCCTATAATGTACAGTAAGCAACTGAGCAAGGAAAGCAAAGGGGCCAAGGCCAGAGGGAGGAATGGTGTAATTCACTGTAAAAATGAGTGGTTGAGAGTGTTTTCTAGGTCATCATAAATGATGCAGGCAATGTGTCAGGCAGCCAAACAACAAACTGGCAAAATTATTTACAATTTCATATCCAGTCATGCATCTATGCAAATCCAAATCTGAAGCATTTATTTAAAAAAAAAAAAAAATTAGTCGAGCTACAATTTCTGCTCCTTAAATAGACCCCACAGAATGGTTTGAGCACCTTGTTATGTTTAATGATACGAAGCTGGAGTCTGCAGCCTCCAGCTGATGGAGCTGCAGCCTGGCTGATGGAGGATGGTCTCAACATTACTAAGCCTTTGAAACCCTAAAGTGCACTTGGCATAAAGAGCACAAACCTGCATTTTACCTGTGTCAGCTTTGAAACAAAAAACAACAACAACTAATTGGATATATAAACAAGTGCATCATAAAATCATTTCCTGTGGCCTAACATGTACACTTGCCGCAAAGGTGACAGCTCGGTAACTAGGCTGTCACATTCCTAATATCTCTCCAGATAATTTGTTTTATAATCAAAACGTTATATAAAGAAGTACAACTTTACTGCCAGTGAGGTGGAGACAGATGCTGTGCTCGACTAAAGGCTGCCGAGCACACTGGGCCTGGGTGTGTGTTAATGATGCATTATGGATGACATTTCTCTGCATGTTAACTGTGGGCTCTCCCGCAGTCTCCTCAAGTCCTGTTTTTGGATTACATAAGAGCATTGCTCCAGTGATAGTTTGGGAAGTCTGTCCATCTCCTTCCTCCCTCTCTCTCTCTCTCTCTCTCTCCCTCTTTGTTTATCTATCTCTGCCGAACACTTAAATCCCATCTGTTCCTCCTGCACTCAGTACCAAAACATACTGGCAACACAAGTGTTGTGTATTAGCATCACCTGGTTACACTAGAAGCTCTCTCCTTCTGTCTGCTGATGGACTTTCCCTCCACTGCACTAATCTAGCCCTTCTACACAGGGCACGTACATAACCGCCTGAAACCATCCAAGCATCTCTACTCCAAATGTGAACACAAATATTGGAAAATATTTACAAGGACTCAAATATTCAATGTATTGAAATTTACATTTTTAAGAAAATGTTTAAATGTGTATAGATGCAGATTCATTTCCACTTTCTGATTCTAATGTGTAATAACAACAGACTATGCAGCATGCTAAACGGATGACCACCACTAAACAAAGATGCTAATTGCGTATGCCCCTCGGTAGAATTTCTGTGTTGGTTAAACACACACATGTTGGCTAAACGTTATGTTTTATATGCAAACATAAATACTCTAAAGCAGTTTATTTGTCGAGTTGAGTCTTTTAGACTACATTTGGAGTTCATGATAGTGGTTAAACTCTGTTACAAACTGGTGCTAGAATGCTATTATGATAGAAGGGTGTGAGTGTATCATCATCAGGTGTCTGTGCCACATGGAAATATCACGGCCCTGTGTTAAACTTATGAAGGGCCTGCTAGTGAGTACACACTCCTCTCTCTACCATTATGCTCCTCAGAGAAAAGTCTAGAATGATCACACACGCACAAACACCAAAACCTGTCTAATTATAGATAACTTTTCTACATATATGCAAGGCAACACTAACAGTATGTTAATAGCGCACAGTCGCTAAAAATACAGTGGCTCTTAAAGTGCTAACACAGGTGCTGTGGTGGTGGGTAAAATCTACTTGAAATGAGACACAGATCGAAGTTACTTAACCCAGACATACACTTACAAAGATAATATTAATAGATATACTTGCCCTTTAACTATTATGCTGTGCTAATTGTTATATGCACTAAGGAAGATAATCTTCTCAACAATTAAGATTTTTATCTCTTTTCATCTGCATGCTTTTTTTTTGTTATTGCTGGGGGAGAAGAAACATTATGCCCCTGATACACCAACGAGTGTTAAAACAAAAATATATTTGGGTAGTCATTTTTACATTATGACATGAGGCCCACGTGATGACAAAATATTACCGTGCATAATTTTGAAATATCATTATTCCTTTGCCAGTATCACCCACCCACCTCATTGTGAGAGAAAGGGGATTAGGGGGCAAAGATTAGAAGAGATGGAGTGGGTCTCAGTCTCCTCATCCCCACCCCCGCTCTGACCTCTTTCTGTCAGATTCCCCCAGATCACACTCCTATTGACAGAGAGGGCCACATATGGATGTAAGGATGTGTATCCAATTCTGAGGTGGAAGAATTTATCTTGCTCAGCCAACACTCTGACTCAGCGAGTTAATGAAATGGCATGCAGTAAATAAGCCAAATGGGCCGCATGGTGACATACCGAATAGGCGCCTGTGAAAGAAGAACTTTCCCACAAACAGGCCGGTGATGATGGCCAAGAGCCACATGATGACTTTGAGGGCGTTCCATCCGCCACCAGGGTACTTGTTCACGACAAAGGAGAAGCAGTTGCCCACCACGATCATGTGTGCCTCTGTCTGGCTGTGTGAGACAGGGTCCTCGGCAAAGATGAGGAAGTTGAAGAAGGTGACCAGGTAGGCCACGACCAGACGAGACCATGGATGCTGAAAGTAGTAGCGGAAGCGGGCATCAATTTCCATCCTGATCAGCCCAGACCACTGTCCACCTGGGGAGCAAAACATCCTTAAGTGGGGATGATAAATACAGAACCATAATCCATTGTATATGTTCAACACTAGTATATAACAGTATACAACAGACACACACACACACACACACACACTGAACTACAGGCCCCTGAAAAATAATTTCAACATCTGGGTACAGACTGTCATTGCACAGAAGAACAAAGATGTCTATTACTGATGTCTATTTACTTACTTACCACATGTGTAACGCTAGATGATTAAGGTTGTCAGCAGCCTATGGTAAGTAATTTTATGAGCACATCCCATCATATGTCATAAGACTGAACCTGGTTCTCAGTAAACCAGTAGACCTACTATGTGCCCTGACAACAGACTCTTCTGTTCTCCATGCTTTTTGAGGAAAAAAAAAAAAACATCCACTGACTGGAAGTGCTGCCCTGCCCTGATCTCTTCCTAACACACTGCTCCTTCAGAACAGCCTCTATGGGAATAGCTAGTGATGTAAGGGACCCAGAAATAGAACTGCAATGGGTGTCCAGTGTTGCAGTTCATCGTTAGTGCTCATGTTAAACTGATCCAAGAAAAACTTACATTTTTCAAGACATCACATTATCAACACAAGGAGGGGGGGGGGGGGTAAAAAAGACGGAGACAGGATCAACAGAATTAAAAGTCTAATTCAATACAGGTATTATCCAAACATCCCAGTGTTTATTAACTTTGGACCACCTTAACACTAAATCTCGCCCTGACACTGACCAATCAGAACAGGCTTGTTCAAATGTATTACAGGAAACAGTGTGGGTTCGTTATTTATGTGTCCATTTCGAGCGTTTTCGAGAACATAAGTATACAAAAACAAAGCAATATGGCTTAACAGCGTTCTGTTATGGTGATAAGTCACACTTATTCACACAGCCTATATTAAAGGCTTTTCAAATATTCACTTTACACCTCAAATTCTACCTAAACCAACGAATTTGAAGCACCGATTAGGTGTAGCTCTCTGATTATACAACAGACGTTGCATCGTTCATGCAAATCACTGCTGTACATTACTGATACCACAACTGTGATCAAAACATGTCGATTCAAACACACTCGCGGCTCACATGCTCACTTACATACCCTGCTCCACGCCTCTGTGCGTAGGCTAACCCCTTGAATGTCTTCAACTGGACCTCAAACCCTGCACTCCCACGCCGCTTCATCAAGCCCGATGAGCCGACAGGGGCACTCTGCCTGTCCTGACGAAGAAGAGAGGAGAAAACAACGTGGCGAGATTAGCCGTGGACCCTGTTGTTGTTGCAGCTGAGACAGGGGCACCCCCGAAATCCTCTGCCATTGTGCTGTCAGTCCATAGAGCGGCAGCAGATCCAGCGAGGCAGGCAAGGCGCTGCTTTGTCAGCTCAACACGATGGGGCGTCTGATCGTGTATGGTTGTGAGAGCAGTGGTGCTGATGGGTGCAACTCCCCGCGGCAGCAGCGCATACCATGCAGTGTCATAAAAAAAATAGCCCAAGTTCCAAAATGAGTGACCTCTGCAACTGGACAGTATATCAAAAAGTCTAAACATTTATTAATCTAGAGTTGTGTGTTCTTGTGAAGTTTGTCATACCACTGTCAAAGGAAAGGAAAGCATCCCATTGGATAATGACCCCGTTATAATACACACACCTATCAGTAGTTCACGTGGGGTCAAACAGCAGGCCTATTGACGAATTCGCTTCATACACTAATATGACACTTATTATTTAAAATGTCTTAACCAATCTATAAATTAATAGTAAGCGTCTTTCTAACTTAATAACACATTAAAATCGAACACAGCTTGAACACACAAATTTATTAAATTATCAAGCCCCATCTTGACAATGCTAACTTACCTATGCTGGAGGCTTTGGGAAAGCTACCAAAGAAGTTCTAATTGTATTACATATCCCCTAATAATAAATAACAAGACAGAAAGCCAGTTAATGTATTCCAGGTTCTTTATTTGGAATTGCACGAAATCTCGAACAATAGACGCATACCTAAATGCGCAAATCCTACATTACTGAACATGTCCCTACAGCCAAGTAGCCAGTAAGCTACTAGGGGATGGTGACGTCAGACTAGACGACACAAGTCATGTTACTGTAGTCCCATTTCCTTCTTCCTGACTCTAGGTGTTCAGTCCAGCTGCGGAATCCAAAGGAATAATGTCTCATCAAACGGGTATTCAAGGTAAATCTTTTTGAAACTATAGACGGAACTACTGTGCTTTCTCTCAAGCAGGCTCTGTGAAAACTGCTCTGCCTTTTTGACCGTCGAAGTAATGTTAGCTAAAGAGCAATACTCAATGAAAACCTGCTGTTGCTATTGCTATGCATATTACTAGTGTTAAAATCTGAGTAACCGTAGCGAGTCGACGCTGATTCACTGTCGGCCTGCTTGTATTGTATCATGGTGCATTGGAAACTTGATGTGATTTATACTTTATCAGGTATCACATTTAGCCAGATTGCCGAGATTTCAGTGACGCTAACGTTACATGTAATGGCTAACGTTACCTGATGGTAACCAGACGTCGATCGCTTGCAGTCTCGTGCCTAGCTCCAAGTCCTTTCATGCAGTAGGATGTTGGGCAACGCCTTCGTGGCTGGCTGAGCCTACCAAAACTGTTTGGGTGTATCGTGACAACCAAATATCCATGTGAGTGTAAGAGGAATTTAATTGAATACTTTGATAATCTCGAAAGAGCGGCTATATCAACGCCAGTAGATCTCTAGTCTGTTATTTGCATAATTCGTGTAGACGCCTTAAACCTATTCTATTCAGGCTCCAAATTATTACAGACGTGTTCAATAGGAGACGGTTGGAAAGTTTTATACATTTCCATAGTAATAATAACGAGGTAATATGAAAGTGTTCTCTGGTGTTATGTATTGTTGTTTAGTACATTCGTGAAATGTAAAAGAACATCGGCGAGACAGCAAGGCATTTAAGCTTCTATTACAGTGTCTCACAGGCAGAAGTAGCTTCTGTCAGCTGAGCAAGTGTGTTTGTTGCTGATATTTCCCCTGACTCAAGCCGTCGGTTTGGTCACTATGCCTCGCCTTCATTCCTTGATTGGACACACAGCCCTCCTATGTCCCGGCCGAAGCCTACAGCGCCCAGTATTTTGACATTGTTTTCAAACCGCCAGCACAGCTTGTTTGCTTGAACTTTTGACATTACAATAATGTCATACCACTACCACTTGCATCCTTGCATCAGCTTTCCTGTCAACAAATTTTGTTATGGGAGCACCAGCTGTTTAAATGATCTCTGCCCTGTCTATTTAGCTGCTGATGATGTGAAAGAAATATTTGCCAGTGCCAGAAATGGGGACTACAGGCTGCTGAAAATTATGATCGACAATGGTAAGAACATAAATGCTGTAGCTAGCATACTGTAATCGCAAGACTAATAATACTAATTCAAAATCTGATTGCAGTGTGGTGACATAGTTAAACATTTGCCTGTCTTATTTGCATTTTAGAAAAATCATAGATTTCAAGCTGTCAAACTGAACATTTCTATGTTTGTTTCAGAGCAGTTAGTGGTTGGCGGAACGAAGAAAGCAGCTCAAAGCTGGGACCAAGAGTATGACTCCTCTGTCCTACCTCTATTAGAACACGACCTTCCCTGCTACATCCTCTACAGGCTGGACTCCTCCAACAATCAGGGTTATGAGTGGATATTTATCGCCTGGTCCCCTGACCATTCCCCTGTAAGTCTTACATTTGAGAAGGTATCCATGTTTGGAAACCACAGATGTTCCAAAGATGATGCTGTTTAGGATAGAGCTATAGGCATAGAGATGGTAATAAAGCTTTTTGATCTTTTTGAATAAAGCTCATTGCTTTTTCCCTGCAGAGAGTTGTCTAGAGGTTATCATACTATCATACTATTATCATACTTGAATGGTGATCAAAGGCAGTTTGCAACACAACTGATGATTCTGCCCCTTGTAATGAGTCTGGTCAATTAATTATAGTCAAACTACACATTTTGATGATATGGTCTGTCTTGTCAGGTTTATTTGTCAATGTAATAAATAGAAAGATGGATAGAAAGATATTCAAGTTGTTCTATTGATTGTTTTTAACTGTGGGATTTATTATGCCATATTCATTTTATTTTGCCAATGTGACTTGCTGCCAAAAAGGAAAAAAAATAATTTCCAGCCAATCAGAGAATGCCATAGTGGAGGTGAAGCATTCCTCTACAGAATCCAGTGACAGCACAGGCTCAGGCATGTTGGCTGCGAGAGAGGCAGCTTATTATAGCATTGGGAAAATTTCCATTTATCCCATTTAGCTATGTTGTCCTCACAAACAAGTCCAACTTGTAAGGATGACTGAATCTGCCTTTTAGCTGGAATGACAAATGGAAGATGGAAGCGCAGAGAACCGTACCTCTGCAAAAAAAGTTTTTTTTTGATAATGTGATATTTGTCAACCACAGTGACAAAGCACTTGCTGTCTGATGAAAGGGCTTCTGTTATCACTAATGAAGCATGACATTGTGTGAAATTGTGGAGTGGAGTTAGTGATTGTTAGTACTATGGTTGTATAATATTAGTTCCACTCTTAACACTGCAAATTTATCTTTTTTGTTTGTTTTCTGTAACACATAGGTGCGACATAAAATGCTCTATGCTGCTACAAGGGCCACAGTGAAAAAAGAGTTTGGCGGTGGTCACATCAAGGATGAGGTGTTTGGCACTGTCAAGGTTAGATTTTTTTTGGCTTTGTTTTGTTTCTTATCTACTCTGAGTTAGTGATTCACCTCACTGTGTGTGCTGTGTATATTTCACTAATTCTTCACTACTGAGTTAGATTGAGAAGCCAAATTACCCTCATTCGATTCTAAGAGTAAATATACTTGTTCAGTTATAGGCAACTGGACTTCTTTTTTGAGCTTCAAGACATTTCACCTTTTATCCAGAAAGCTTCATCAGTTCTAACTGCAGATGGGAATATCAGATATTCAGATATATCCTGATATTCCCATCCCCAGTTACAAATGATGAACCTTTCAGTCCAGATATTCCCATCTCCAGTTATAACTGATGAAGCTTTAAGTCCAGTTGCCTATAACTGAGCACTATGGCTACCATGACCTGGATGAATGAGACAAAGTAAATATACTTGTACTTAATTTTTTATTTGTAACTTTATTCATCATTTGATATTTTAATTTGCAAGTCCTTGCTACTAATTAGCCAGCTTGGATGTCTGCCATGTCTTTAAGTCTTTCTTGTTTCAGTGGTGGCTGCAAACTAAACAAATATCAGCTCATATCAGCTCTATAATGAGTCTAATTGTGTCTTGCAGGAGGATGTGTCCCTGAGTGGATACAGGAAGTACCTCACAGCCCAGGCTGCTCCCCTGCCTCTGACTGCTGCTGAAGAGGAACTGAGGCAGATCAAACTAAAAGAGGTACATGTGCATGCACACATGCATCATCTTATACTCTGCACAACAGCATCAAAATCTGCAAACCACTCTGGGCAATAGCATCAGTTCAATATCATAACCTTAACTTCCAAAGTTGCATTTGAAACTTAAGTGTCATTTGTTCAGGATGCCATTTTGTATGGTTATATCGCTTTGTATTGGTGCTTCAGAACTTTCTGCAGGAACTCCATGCAGTAGTAGAAAGTTTTGCCTTGAGAGTGGGTTAAGGCCAGCCTGTTGCCAAAGCTACGTCTCTGGAAATGATAACTTCGGTATTAAGAATGAATTTAGAGCTGAAAAGACCAAAATGCTGCAGAGCCTGTAAGGTTATAATGAGCCCCAGCTGATATGGTGTGGACAAAGGGTTAGATGTGAGGGGGCAGAAGACCCTTTTAACCAGCTTGCTCTGAAGAACATTCAAAAATTTAAAATGAATGGAACCCTAGGGGTTAGAGGAATGAGTCTACAAGGTCAAACAGTTGATAAGATTACTTCACAGGTAGGTGTAGATTGTGTTTGCAGATGGATTAGTCATCAGTGCTTCAGACCATGTATTTGTATGCAACTTTGGTGTTGGGCATTTACTAGTCTGTAGACATTTTGTTTTGAGCCTGGTTGTAAATCCATTATCCTCGTAATAGCAGTGATCGTGAGTTCATAGCTCGACCATTTCTGCTTAGATTAGAAACTGTAGTCATAATGCTGCCTTTCACATTAGCAAGCTCTGCACTGGTCCTGCACTTTACCATAAAAGGAAGTTCTGTGACGAGCTGACATGGGCTTTTTTGCCCCCACAACAAGCCAATGAAAATGAGCAAAATGATAAACAGGAAGTAACAATACACTTCTCTCAGACAGTCTGCTGCTCTCTGTAAGCTGGCTACCAGCTTCATCATCCCTGTCACCCCTACCACATTGTAATTTCCGAACTGAATCAGCAGCTAAGTGTGAATGTTGTGGTTACTAAACATATGTCTATTTATAGTTCTCCAAATTTCACAGCAAATTAATACATATGGTATCTCAGTAGCATGACGACATATGGCATCTCAGTGGTATGATGGTGATTTTTCTTTTTGTATGTTGTGTGTTGTGTACAAAGGCAAAATTTACACTGATTTCACCAACTAGTTTTTTAGCACAGAAGACGAAGTGGTCGTGTTGTAGGAGATGTGAACTGTGAAACTTACACATCATGATAATTAGGTACCCTATAACAAGTGGAGCTGACGTCCTTTGACTGTCCTCAGGTGCAAACCGACATCAGTGTCGACACCAAACACCAGACCCTCCAGGGTGTTGCCTTTCCACTGCACGGAGATGCTATGAAGGCTCTGGAACAGTTCAAGGACAAGAAGCTCAACTATGTTCAGCTCGTAAGTTAACTGTGTTCCTATTTAGTTAAGATCGATGAAAACTTATCAGAAGCTGCTGTTTGATCACACACTAAAGGAAAATCGACATAGCTGTTTGAATATTGCAGTTAGGGATGCAGCCATAATGAGAACACACACTCCCCAACAAGGGAACAAACACTTTGAACCAAGAACCAAAACAACACTCTGAACTGAAAAATAACTACCTCTGCATTGCAATTGCACACAGCTGCTGCTATATATTCAAGTATTCTCTTCACTACTATTTATATACTACTACTGCTGCTACAATCTTGTGTTGCACTAAGACAACATACCAACGCTGCTGGAACACTTACTTTATGTTATGTCTTGTCTTATATATACTGTATGTATGTTATGTCTTGTCTTATATATACTGTATGTTTACCTAAGTATAATGCCTTAAGCCTACTTGCACTTTTTTTTTTACTTAACATTACCTTATTGTTTAGAATTGTTTTTTTGTTGTGCATCTGCACTTTATTGTCGTCAACGTCTACGCATGGGACAAGTGTGAAACGCAATTTCGATTCTTTTGTATGTCAAGTACATGTGAAGAAATTGACAAATAAAACTGACTTGACTTGACTTGACATTTTCAATATTCTTTCCTTGACAGGAAATTAACTTTGATAAGGAACTCATTATACTGTCTAACACTGATTCAACGGAAATCAAAGACTTGCCAAAGCGGATCCCTAAGGACTCTGCGCGGTACCACTTCTTCTTGTACAAGCATTCGCATGAGGGTGACTACTTGGAATCTGTAGGTGAGAGATTTGGCTTCTCGTAAGACTGAGCAGAATGCTTCTGAGCCGCATGAGCGTGAGGCACACGGTGCAGCACAGGACGCACATACATGTATGCAGGCTTTGAAGAGTGAAAATTCAGCTTCTTTCTTTTGTTCTTTTAGTCTTCATCTACTCCATGCCTGGCTACAACTGTAGTATCAAAGAGAGAATGCTCTATTCCAGCTGCAAAAACCCCTTGGTGGAGATGGTTGAAAGCCACCTTCACATGGAGATCGAAAAGAAGGTGAGTGGGTCAGAACTCAGAAACTGGACAGAAAGCATTGAAGCAGAGAGCGGTTGCATTTTATATTCACTGAAGCAGTGACTTAATTGCTATTGTGAATGCAGTGGTGATGGCAGAGTATTTTCATATGCAGAAGTGCATCTGCTATAAATGTCGTGACTAGACTAGACTTGAATTGAATGCCAGAGGAAAGAGGATGACGTAACTTAGTAGTAAAGACCATTTATTAACCTAGTACAAATAGAGGGTCGGAAAGTACTTTATTGTCTATGTTACAAAATGTTTTGGTTTTTACTACATCTTCAGCTAGATATCAATATATTGATTAAGTAGTGCTTACTTAATGCTACATCATTGTCCATCAAGCCATTAGCCATGCTAATTTTGTGACAAAAAAAAATTAATAGCATGTGTTCACAAAACATCAGTGCTTGAATGCTGTGGTGCCAGGTTATTTATTCTTAATAAACATTATTTTGAAATCAATATTACTTAAGGGTTTTTAAATTCTGTTTATTGATGTTTCCTGCCACAAAAAGATTATTTTTAATCTGTTCAGTCCATTCAGTCTCTGGGTAAATGGTATTGAATATTGGTCTAAGGTGAAGAGATTAGGTGGATATACTCACTCCTGTTGCTCTTTGCAGTTGGAAATTGACAATGGAGATGAGTTGACTGCAGATTTCCTGTACGAAGAGGTTCACCCCAAGCAGCATGCTCACAAGCAAGCGTTTGCCAAGCCCAAGGGTCCAGCCGGCAAGAGGGGGGGCCGCCGAATTACCAGGCCGCCAGGAGAGGATGATGGCGATGATTAGACAGATGGACCCTTGCACACTTCCACTCTCACCCTTTTCCTAACTCCACAGTGGAACATTCCAGATGATGGAGACAAGGCCCATTCAACAAAAGCCTCCATTTTTTTTTTAAACCACCACAGACCCACCCTCAATGCTGAACTATGCATGCACAGGAAGAGAACCCCTTCCATTTGTAAACACACACACACACACTTGTAGCATATCCAGATTGAGAGTGTGAGCCAAATAAGCATTCCTTGAATTATTAAAAAAGCTGGGACAGGGTCAGCGAGAGGTCCTGCTGGTTCTGTTACATACTTTGAGTAAATCATGGATCTTGGAACAAAAAGAAATATGTGATTGTGCACCAATGTGAGTGATCTTCCTAGTGCCCCATACCCAGCATTTTTCATTCCAAATCATTTTAATGTCTTTTTTTACATTTTAAAATGCTACCTAAGGCCTCAGTTATATACGGATGTCTTAACTGCAACCAGCAGCACCATAAACACAAAATTAAACAGGGAATGTGCGATGTCATGAATAGTATTTCCATGCCTAGCCTTTCTTTTTTTTATAACACACAAGAACAGGTGTCACGTTTTGATATAACTATGGTTTACACACGGACCCATCTGCCAAGAAACTTATTTTTCTATGCAAGTGTTGTACAGAAGTGGTATGCTTGTGGGGGGGAAAAAAAGTTGCGTCAATGTGAAATCTCTCCCGTCACTGGTCACAGTACGTAGCATTTGTTTTAGTGAATGCTCCCATCACACATTGATTATCCATTAACTTTGTTACAGTAGCTGTCACACGCTTTCAACTAGCCTGGGTGCAAAGCATGAACACTGTAGCAAGAGGTCTCTAGCTAGAGTTCAGTAGGGGCGTATTGAAGAATATGCCCCAACTGATGATCGACCACTATGGAGCTTCTGATGTCATAGTGAATGTCTCACTTTCATGAAATGATGGAAATGTCTTAGGTGATGTACTAAGTATGCCATTCTCTGTTTAACGGTTGTATTTTTTAAAAGAAATAAAATATTTAAATCTCATTTAAAGATACATTTTTTTTACAAAAATACTCAATAACATAGGCATAGTGACCACATATTTTTTATTGTTAATTATTTACAAAATTAAAGTGCTTCTAGCACCACTTAAGATTTTGGTCGCTTTTCAGTTGACAATGAGGTCTTCCTTCAGCTCTTTCAACACCTGCAAAAAATAGGTGTGATTTTAAAAAGGACAAACACTAGCACATAACAGTCAACATAGCACCCTGGACTACATTTAAATATTACATAAACCCATGCTAACACCATTATGAGGATGTATATTAATATGCTGCCCAACACTAAACATTCTGCCATAGAAAATGCATCTGACAAGTAGTCTGGGCATCCGGTCGGATGCACAGATCCATCTCAGGTTGCCCTGCCTTGCCTTGCTCTGGGCCAAAATACAGCTGTAGCAGCAGAATCACTTCTGCTCTGATGCCCTGCTCAAGGGCACAGCACAGCAAACTGAGACTCAGAAGAATCCAAAACATTCTCAGATTGGAAGACTAATGAATAAACATCATATGGCAGTCAGGCTGAAGATAGCAGTGCAACAGTAATGTGCCCATCACTCTCGTTACGACACTATGGTCTAGGGATGTGAAGTAAAAGGGCTTGGCAGCAGCCCGCATTTTGGGCATTCTACTAAATGTCCATCTCCAAACACACACTGTTCATAGTTTACATAGTTAGTGACCTGCTTTGCTGCAGTAATTCAGGGCGATGTGTTTTTGTACAGTTGTTCCATTACCTCTTCCATGCTTGGTCGCTTAACCTTTTTGTCGTGAAGACAGCGGCAGGCCAGGCCAAAGACCTTCTCCACAGCAGAGAAATCAACACTACCCATTTTCTTATCAACCAGCTCCTCCAGTTCCATCTCTTCATCTTCAATCTCATCCTTAAACTCCATCTGTGAGGACGCCAACATTAAAGACAAAAAACATGAGATGCCACACAGTTGCTGGTATACCCCTCAAGGTATTCATTGCAAAACCTATAGCTTACTATAAAGAAGTTATAGTTAATTTGGTTAATCTGTTAAGTAGTGTAGGGACTCAAAGACAGGCATCATTGTAGAAAATGTAATCTTACAAGAAATGTAGGTTTTCGTTCTTCATCAACCGGTGGGAGTCCAGATATTATTTCCAGCAACACCTTTGCAAGCAGAAATATATATACATATATATAATTTATGCTAGCACATAGCTGTAAGTAAGTAGGTGAAAAAGTTAATACATGAAATTGACAACACTGTAAAAAAACAGGGCATGGTCTTGGTCAATTTCATTGTTGATGGAAACAACTTAAGTACACATTGAACACACTTCCATTGTCAAAAAAACAAAAAAAAAAAAAAAGGAAAGAATACCACTCCAAAGCTGTAGATGTCTGACTTGGGGGTGATCTCCCCCCTCAATGCCTCTGGTGCCATGTAAGCTGTTGTCCCAACCACCTTCTCAGTCATCACTGTGGAGGACGTACGCTTTGCTGAGGCTCTTGTCAGCCCAAAGTCAGAAATCTTTGGCACAAATTTTTCATCCAGCAGTATATTTGCACTGTCAAAATACAACAACATTCCTGTAGCAAAACTAAATATATTTATTGCATTTACTAGATAAAACTAAATAAAGGAAATTACCATTTATCTTCCTGTAGTCTGCCTATGAAATTTCTACATTTTATTAAACTACCTCTTAAAACAACTAAGTATACTGTCTGATCAACTACCACATTTAATGCATCTGCGATTGCAAATCCCTACAATATTTCTTTCACCTCGAGCTGAGGAAGTTTGAAACAAGATCATAGATCCTGAAGACCTTTTACAGAGTAACCGTACAGAACACCCTGACTGGAGACATCATTGCATGGTTTTGAAACTGCTCTGCCAACATACAAAGAGCACTGCATGGAGTTGTCTGCATACAATGAGGCATCTGTGGCTGCAACTTGCTCTCCACTTAGAATATGTTTAATAGGTGATGCATCAGAAAGGCCAAAAGAATCACTTAGGACCCTAGCCACACCTAGATATGGACTGTTTCAGCGATAACCAGCGATAAAAGGCTAGAACCCCTAAACTCCAAATCAGCTTTTTCCATACCAAAACAATAACAGCTTAAACCATGCCTGTCAATTTTTCCTATACTTTTTTCCTACTCTTTTTCATACACATACAGTAACACCCCCCCTCCCCCAAACACACACATACACATTTAAGATGTAATAAAGACTTTCTAGAATCTTGTTATTTACTAGTTAGTTTGTTGGAATTCTTTTGAAATCAAGGTTCTAATTGTTTGGGCCTTGTGCCATTGTGATGTTTAGAATGTAGAATGTTTATTAAAGAATGTTTGTCAAAGAATCCTAAAACTGCTTAACACAAATCTTGATTTCACTCAAGACATTACACACTTCTCCTTGCTCTGAACCCTGCAACTTCTAAAACTATGGATTATGCTCAATATGCTGATCGCTACATTTTAAAAATGAATTTTCTCTCATTGACAAACCCTGATTACCCAGGTATGGCTATTATACAGTTCTTTTACTGTTTTTTTCATGCAGAAGTTACATTCCTTCACAGCAGGCTAAATGCAAAATTTTATGCTAATATTTATTAATCATAATAATCATAATAAATCATTAATTTATATTCTCTTTAGGGGCCAGTTCACCTACTGGGATGGAACAGAGGATCAAGGCTCTTGTCACAAATATTAGGCCATATGAACCTCTGACTGAAGAGAAAATCAGATTTATTGCAACAAGGATTCCAGCACTGTCTCAGATGCTGTCTGATACTCATTCTTATGACAGTTCTTATACACCACTTGACAGCCGCTCAACAGTGAAAATCCTTCGGAGGCCCTACACACCGTCTCAACCAGACACAGATTCGGTCAGAGTTGTGTGGAAGGTTTTTACTGGCTCAAGGTGTCGGGTATACAGGCCACCTGCACAGTCCACTGCCTACAGACCAACAAGACCTTCTCAGCCACTGAGACCAATTCCTCCTGTCCCCCTCCAGATGCCCTGGCACCCGGAAGAAGCAGAGGATGCGGATGTGGAAATGGATCTTACAACTGAGTACAGCAGTCAGACTTTGGCCGATGGACGGGTTATCTATGAAATTTTGACCCAGGTAAAAAATGCTGGCGGAGAAGAGATCCCAGGACTATGGAGGGTCTCTGGCTACCACACGGATGGCACCGTCTACTTCTCTGTGATAATAAAAGTAATGGAGAAGGAAAAAAAGGACAAAGGAAAAAAGGAAAAACCAGCCTTCAGCATGCTGCGTCCAGCTGCCAACAAAAGAAAGGCTGATAATGACAGCAGCCAGGACAATGAGCCTCCTTTCAAGAAGAGGCCGATATACATTTAAGGACATACTACAATTGATTTAGTTTGTGAAATAAATAACATATTGTTTGATGGACAAGACTTCACATTTATCTGCGCCAAAACCGGCAAATGAATTGAGTTTTATAAGTAATGTTAACTACCTCATATTTCTGTAAAACTGGAAACTTTAAATTGTTTAGTGTAATAAGGTACGGTAATAATTTTTTTAAATTGGTGCTGATATGCTTCTCTGGAGAATCTGAAAGGGATTAAATGTTGTATAGCGTGAAGAAATACCTTTTGACATCTCTGTGTACGTGGTGATTACTGTGCAGATATGCCAGGCCATTTGCTGTCCCCACAGCAATAGTACATCTTCTATACCAAGAAAAAGGTGGGCTGTTATCCTTCAAATAAAATAAATATAAATAAATAAAATACATTATAGGTCAATAAGCCATGTCAGCAGATTTCCTTAAGATTTTTGGTTTATGGTGGTTGCTTACCAAGCAGGCCAAACGATCCAGCAATGATCCATTAGGCATGAAAGCATACACCAGGCAAGGATGTTCAGAATCACATGAAAATCCAACCATGCTGACCAGATTTTCATGCTTCAACCTATAGAATCACAGACAAACAATAAACTTTCCCGACTAAAACCGCATGATCAAACTGTGTATAAAGCTGTAATAAAACTATATGATTTTAGTGCTGAAGTACAATAACGGGCTCAATCCACTGGGAGGAAGGGGGGGCTTACACCATTAAAGTTTGAATCTCCTGATTAAACTGGATCTGTAGCTCATCCAAAGAGATATCATCCATCTGAATGAAAAAAGAACAACTCTGGAGTTGGAAATAGGCCTTCAACAACATAATCTCTGGAGAAAATGAAAGAGCCATTATAAAGATATGCTCACTGTGTTGAGTTTCTTAACAGCCACATGCGAGTTGTTTAAGCAGCCTTTGTAGACTACACCAAATCCACCTTCGCCCAGTTTCTTACCTCCCATGGATATTGGGCGGTCATCCCAGTTCCCTGTTATTTTCATGAGCTCATGGAAGGAAAACCGTGCAAAACCTGAGGAAAAAGAACATTGTCTTTCTAATACAGCATTGACAGAACTGGTTATAAAACATCTATTATTAACAAAACATGTTTGGATATATATATGTCACATGTTACCTGGGTCATCCTCAGTTTCCTCTGTAGGTCCACTGACAACCAACGTTCCCTGACACACAAGTAATGTCTCCGCTTCAGCTGGTCTACTAACCCCAACTACACAAAAAGGAAAGTAAAAAATAAAAACCAAAACTAAATACAAACTTTAGACACACACACACAGACACACACAGAAAGAGAGAGAGAGAGAGAGAGAGAGAGCTAATGATGCCAGACGAGAGCACTAACCAGGAAGAAGGACAGCAGCTGGAGCAAATAAACTGTGCTTCACTAGTATGTCAACCAATTCGCCTACAGTTGCATTGGTAGTTCCCCAGTCGTAAAGTAGCTCTAAAGTAGGACTTTTCCCTCTGGCCACCAATCCATCGAATCTCCTAAGGGTAAAATTAGCCGTCTTAAAGATTTAAAGGAATTGTTGAGGAGTAACGTTAGTAGACTACAAAGAGAGAGGTTTCTTACCGGAGGTGTAACTGTGTGTACCTAGGCTTCCCTGTAGATTTGTTTTTTATGTCGGCGAGGATGATTTTCCATGTGTCGACAGGGTCCAAAAAGTCTGCCAGTTTCTGATGTATGGAATGATTGAGGTTCCGCAGAAATGTTGAAGAAGTTATCACGTTATCACGGTTGCTCATTTTATAGACTCAAATCTTCACTTTCAGCCTTGAGAAATTATAGGCTACTCGTCTCTGTCAATGCTGTTTATACATGAACTGTTTTAAAACTGCTGCGAACATATTGTCTTTGCTGCTCACTGTGAAATTTCCATTTACATCTCCGTTTTTGTTAAATGACAATGACAAATCACATCAGTAAACTGACATTTGGAGTTTCCGTTATGAAGCAACTTCCTAGTAATAACCTTAACTCTTTCAAGTTTTCTGTAGTTTGGGGTAAACTATATGCGAGCTTCATAACAAGGAAGTAACATTTCCTCTTTTTCTTGCAGTCGTCTCTGTTGACCTGCGGGGGCGCCAGTGTCTGTAATTCTACAGATAAACCTACTAGGTACAAAATGTAAATTAGGCCTAGTGATAGAACCACGTGAAAGGTAGTTAGGCCGGCAGCTAGCATGCAACGTGCTTAAGATGAGGATTCAAGAAGAGGGATAGATGCAACATGAAAGTGTTTTTGGTAAGTTTATGGAAGAGAGTCTGCATCCATGCTGCACAAGAAATTAAGTGAAGGATGACCCCTTGTGGTTAAACATGATTTGGTAGTCTATGAAAATAACCATTTATCTTCCATCTCAATCAGAAATAGCCCAAGCCTATAATGTGTGTGTGTTTGTGTGTGTGTGTGTTTGTTTTGTCATCAAATGGGGCTTGACCCAGATCAATGAATTTATATGCTTATTAACAAATTGTTAAACAGGCCTACAACTTGTGCCGATCACATGTAGCCTAATGGTCAAAACTGAATGCACTGACAGACTTCAGAATTCATTATAAAAATATTTTGGAATTTGCTTATACGGATCCTTGATGAGAAATATACTTAAAAAACAATCAGTGTGTCTTCCTAAGAAAAAAAAAAACCTAATTGCACCTAATTGGAAAACCCAATAATTATTCGAAACCTGTTTTGTTGACACTTTCACTGAAAACAGAAAAACAGAGACCCCCTTTTGTGGCTAACAACTTTCTTTAATAAACTTTCTGACAGAATTGAGAAATTTGTTTTGTACTCAGCCTGGCTTGTAGCCTACTTTCAGTGCTGCAAATTAAACATTAGTATTCCATTATGGTCATTAATTGTTAATTTTACTTCATGTTTACTTCATGAATCCAAGTTTCCTTCAAATAATATAGTCTATATGTAATATGTATTTTTTCCCTCCTTATTATTTTCTTCTATTATTATCATCGAAACTAATGACAAAAGCAGAAAACCAGGATTCTTGACAGCCCTAGATGAAGTACTTGCTTATAAATGGGTGAAGCTAATTAATCATACTTTGTCTTTATCAGGAGTACCTGCTGTGTTTAGAGCCAGCCCAACTCTGTTTTCCTTGGGTCTAGAGGAAGGGAGTGGTTGGCTGGGAGGATAGATTGGTTCCACATGCTGACATGGGCAAGCTAGAGAAAAGCAGTGAGTATTGTGTATTGACCACCCCAGTATGGATGGAAGCAATCATGCCGTGCCCTGGCTCCTCGAGTCCTGGTGCCAGCGACCGGCTCCCTGAACTCTGTCGATACTCACTCAAGTTCAGGCCACACAAGAACATGACCTCAGTCTGCCTAGATTGAGCGATTGAAAACATATTGCCACACAACAGAGCCTCTCCGTGTGATTTGTAGGTCCGTCGACGCGTCAACTTTGGCATGGCGGCCATGTGAGGTCTGCCCCCAGGTCCCCAGGTCTGCCCCCAGGAGCCACACACTTTCCAGACACATTCAGACCATTTTTACAATGGAATGTGAAAGGGTAAGATGAGAATGATGTTCATCATGCAATTAAATGTCGTGACCACAAATCTGTAAACAGAATGGATAAAAAACATTCATGATTATTTTATGTAAAACATGTTTAATAAGAACCATGAGTGATGCAAGAGAGACAAAAAAGTGCCTTCAAATTCACTCGAAAGGTTCTCACCCATGCACAGTTTTTATGAGTACTTGGTTCTAGCTTTGTTTACCTTAATGCAATATCATTTCAGCTATAGATTGATAGCTTTAAATCCTATTGCATTGACAAAAAAGGAATAAAGAAAGAGAAGGATAGATATTTTCAGTGCAGCTCAAATATTAAAATGTGGGGTCTTGTTCCTTTAAAGGCGTTTCTTCTTTGACAGAACCATGCAGCTGACTGACAGCCCATTGATTAGCACTTCCGTTGTTGGGCAGTGTTAACACCTGCAGATGGGCGCCTTTGATGGTCTGGCATGTTTCTTATCACTTTAGGGATACAGTCCCAAGTCTCCAAGACTTCGAAAATCTCTGAAGAACTCAGAAAACTTAGAAACTCAGAAAAAGCCAAATTAAAAAAAGAAAAGAGAAGGACCAGACTAGACTTTTGAATTGTAAGTGTGAGCAGGATAGGTGAGGTGAGATGGAAAAAAAGATGAACAGAAGGCAAGATGAAAGGAAAAGGCCAGAGAGCAAAGTCTGTGTAAGATGCATACCAGAGGGGGAAAAGTAAACAAGCCCGTACAAAGAAAGTCGGGGGGACCCACAGAGAGTGTGGCGCAGACGACCAGACCTAAAGGTCCGAGAAAGATGCAAGGAGACGGCCTGAGAGAAACGGAAACAGAGACAGACAGAGAGTAAAAGAGGAGAGGAAGAGTGTGAGGGGTTGAGAGGAAACCCCCTGCCGATGTGGAACAAGAGCCATGGAGAGAGGTGCCAGAACTGGTTAAATCACAAGAGCAGTGCAAAAGAAATCAAGCGGTCTGCACAGGAAATAGTCAAAACAAGTCATGTGACTGCATGGGCCGACTCTTGGAAAACAGGGCGGATGTGTCGGCACAGGGTTGCACAGGACCCCGGCAGGGGTTGCTAGGCTACCAACACCGGAACACATGTTTGTCACGTATGCAGGCCTTGTGATATGAGGCCTTTTTTCTGCTCCAGTCGCCTCTGGGCACATACCATGCTCACGGAACACTTGTATGAAGGAAGTACTCCTTTACGCTTCAGTGGCTTGACAATGACGGTACATGGATATCTTTCAGTTTCTGTAGGGTTCATCAGCCTGGCGGCGCACAAGGGGCCTGACCAACGTGGCAACAGTTCATGTTGCTATGGCTTCTGAAGTCTCTCCCTTTGACTGCAGTTGGGACCAGCTGAAAGTCTATTCAAACAAGCCCATATAATAGGGGTGAGTCATGAAAAGGCATGAGGCAAAGAGGTTACAGAGCACAGACTCTTGCAAACCAATTACTTCCTCTGGGTTTGATGGCTAATAGGGTCTCACTATGGGAAGTCTTTTCATCGCTCCAGAATCTCTCTTTATAATCATTGTCAAACATGGATAATTTAGTGTCATAAATATGGCAAATGTGAAATATCTAACCTTTGAAGACCTGGGAAACAGATTAATTCATACCTTTCATATTTATATCTCACAAAAACTTGAGCGTGACCTTTTCTTGTTCTTGTAAGGTAGGCATGTAAGTCATGCAGTTCAAATAGCCTAAGTTCATTTATTGAAATTTTGTGATTTAAACAGTATAGGACAATAATTTAACCAAATAGCATCCCCACAAACATAAGACAGGGCAGATTGATCTGAAAGTTCAGAGAGGGTATTTCTCTGGTTTCTCTCACGTTTGCTTGTGGAAAAAAACATAGGGGGTCACTGTTTACTGTTGCCAAATGTTTTATCTCAACATTCGAGATCTTAATGGAATTCCTCTACTGTTTTCCTTTGTGTTTCCATTATTACAAATAACTTGTACTTGTAAATAATAATAATCTGAAACAAAGTTAGAGGCCACCTCTGTCGATGCACTAAACAAAGATTACATGTCACAGCACCACAGAGATAAACTATGCATTTCTTTGTATATGCCCTTTATTGCAGTTTTCACTAACAAGCAAAACTGGGTTTGTTTTGTATACATTAGCCCCCACCCATGTGTTTGACATCATTATGAAAGTTTATTGTGATAATAAAGCCCCTTTTAACATGCATTGTAAACTATTTATAATGGCTCTTGCACAAATTAGCATTTTTTTCTGGGGGTCAGTGCAGTTTCCATGACAATACATAGAGGGCAGTAGTCACTTGTTAAACATGCTCTCATAGACCAGAACACAATTTGTGAGAGAATTTCTGACTTAGGAAATAAGGTAATAGGTCCCAAAGTGTACTGATACAGAGCAATACTGGGCAAGACAAAACTCCACCATCAGGTCCAACATTTTTTATAACCAGACACTTATGCCACATGATAATAAACAGAACTACTAATAAAAGCGAGATTCACAATATTCCCCGACCCGGCTTGGCTTTCAATATCATCCAAAGGTCAGTCTGCCAAGAGCCTTTGTCACAGGCCCTTTGTGACCTTATAGAGTATGCTGGAGTCATTTCCACTGAGTCACCTCTTGCGGTTTTGAGTTGTGAGGCGAGGTCGAGGACATGACCCCTGGTAGCAGAGGGACCCTAAGGTCTGTGTCGGACCCTCCTCGGGCACTGCTTGTGAGCATGGGAAAGTGCTGACAGTGCAGAGTAAGAGCAAATCCCCAGCCCACCTCAGTGCTAAACCTCTGCTCAGACCTCAAAATGTAATCACACATCAAGCTTCTCGCCACCACACATAAACATAAGCGGCCCTGCCAGACTCCACACAGACAGGGGAGTTATCCCAGTAGCTAACTAACTAATACGTCCCGTAGACGTCTAATCCAGACATGATTAATGAATATGTGGCTTAACAAATTTGTCTTAATTTCATCCTGAGGGAAATGGCATGTTGGAATGTGCTAGCAGAGCCCAACACAGTGCTTAACACATTGCCCCCCACTTCACCCCCCTACACAAGCCCACCATCACCACCAACCTACTCTACTGTACTAGCCTGGCTTGCGCGACAAAGCTCATGGGAGCTTAGTCTGGCAATCCTACATTACTAAACCTCTTCTGGGAGGCGGGCTTAACCTGCGTCCATCAGATGCCTCTGTATACTACTTGACGAATCTTCAACCAATCAGACCACTCATTCTGATGATGTATGCGTAAGCTTGATTCTCATTGGTGCCCACAGATATGGGAAAAATAATTCCTCTAAAAAAGGCAGCCTGGCCAGACTGACTTGCTCGCGAAATTGAATGTAGCGTCACAGGAAGTATGGGCGGGCCCAGGCTACCACTGTACAGCATTAAAAGATAAATATAGTGTGAATCAACCCATAAACTTGTTATTTGAGGTAAGGGAGCACTTTTGATACAACATACTCAAAATAGTGAAACAATACCCATCACCAACTGAATGTGGGACAAAAACTCAATCTTGCAATACCTCATTCAACGCTACAGTATCATTTAACAGTTTAGTTTTTGTTGCATCAAATTTTCTTTTTTTTTTTCCTACTCAAAGACCTTGAAAAAAACAGGAACAATAATTGTTTCCCACTGGACAGGAAAATTGGACAAATAGCTAACAAGCTAATTTTGTCCAGTTCCTCACACTGTTCTGATGATGGAGAATGTTAGCATGCGCACCTGTTTGTTGACTTGTGTTTGCCCTTCCTCTCCGAGATCTTCTATTTACCCTATCAGTGCACTGAGGCCTGACACTTAAGCTTGACAGCGGTATGAGTGGCAGGCATTGTCAAAGTCTCCTGAGCAAAGGCATACATGCACAGGAACCATGGCTAATGAGACTCAGATAATGGCACATGGCCCTCTTCAGCCATGCTCTTTTACTTAACAATTCAGAGAAGCCTAAAGGAAAACATGTCAACCAAATCAAACAAACTGCCTCTACCAGATACTCCCAAAATTAAGGGCAAACTCATATGAATTTAGAGTGGGTTACGCATAAATACCTGTTGCATAGATCTGCATTAGGGGGGCACTCCTGTTAATTCAGGCAGGGCATTTACCAAAGGCAAGGGGCCTCCTTTTGTCCTCTCAATATCAACTCTCAACCAACAAGCCCTCAAATCTAGTGCATTGTAGGAGCAGGAGAGTTTGTGGAGTGGCCATGGCAAATAGGGACTGCTCTCTCTGGGATCCCTTTGTGGAACACTCTCCAGAGAGGACGTGACAGGATATGGATGCAGGCGTAATCCATGGGAAATCTGGGTGATGGTGGTGGTGGTGGCAGAGGAGTGCAGGCCAATAGCGACCCCTGATCATTCAAAGAGTCTTCTGATCTTCTTAAGCAAATCATTGATGGTGCATAACCCTTGCGAGTGATGCTTTTCTCTATGGAGGCCGGAGGTGAAAGAGGGGCCAGCCTGCCCCTTTGACATCCAAGCAGGGTCTCTGTAATCCAGCAGTTGTCAATAGTAATCCCGATTTCCACAAGTTTCCTGAGGGAGGCCAAGGGGAGATCGCCTTCCGTAAATAACACAAGAATTTACCCATATGCAGCAAATGAGTCAGGGTGTATTTTTCTTTTCTTAGTAATAAGAAAAAATATACTGAGGTGAATGCAAACGTGCTTTGAACATACACACACAAACACAAACATAAAATACATCCATATGCATCAACATAAATAGTCAGAATTGGTAGATTTCAACTTGTATGCTGCAGTCAGTTCTAGCGGTATTCCAGTCAGATGCTGACTAGGAGCTATTTTTGGTCACTGGCCAACTATATCCAACACAGAGCAAAGTGGCTCATTTTGACTCAGTGAAGCCTTTTATGAAGAAGTATGGCTCATTTGAAGCTGATGCGGAATGGTTTGCATAACTTGGTAAATTCTTTGAGATATAATGCTGATTTGTGGAAGTGAAACCTCTTTGAAATGCCTGCCTGAGGTATACACAAGTCCGGCTGATGCATGTGCCACATCAGCAGTTCCAAGAGTCACCGTATTACAGCCCATTTGGCAATGCAAAACGCTGCTGCACATGCAGCACTCAATGATTTATAAACAAAGATGCCTTGCTCCCCGAGAGTTTATGTTATCATCCCTTCATTATACAGGATTATCTTTTAAGCTGTCAACTATACAGCACAGTGCATGCATCATCTGTAGATATATTTGGCAATAGTACATCTTTGGGTTCTACCACAGTAGGTGCATGGGTCAGTGGCTGACTTCAGGATGCAGTCTGGAAACCCCTAGTGCCTCTCTGGAAAAGTGTGAAATCACAGATTTTTTTCAAGCCATTCAATAAGTTCAGGTTGGGTGACAAGATGAAAAAGAAACATGCTGCGAGAAAGTAGTCCTTGTGCTAAGGCTGTCTCAGTCACTTAATTTCATTGCAGACTGAAACATTTCACCACTAAGAAAGTCTCTGGACCGTGATAGAAGCCACAACATGTGTGAAAAAGAATTGACACCCTACTATGCACAGTGTTTGTAAATGTAAAAATGAAATTGAGGATGTTGTCTGTGTTTCTACAAAAGCTCGAGAATGTATTTGAGCAGAGCTGAGCAAAAACACAATAGTCATCATATGTAAAATAAATAAATGTAATAAATAAATAAATTATTAAACATAAATAAATAAAAATTAAACTCCATCCAGCATACATCACATACTGTATACTTTATTCTTGAGGCTTAAACAGGGTTGAATGTCAACAATGTTGACTTTATCCTAGTTGCAATGTTTTTGTACAGCTTCTCCTTGTCATATCAATTGTGCCACTCTGAAAGGAACCTGGCCACTTTTGTGGTTCAGTTGAATAACTATCCCTGGGAGAATTGGACAGTTTGCATTTGAGGCCCCAGGCAGGTTCTGTGCACAGCATCAAAGCCCATCAAAACATTATCTTTTCTGTTCTTGTTTTGTTTAAGTCTGCATAATACAATATGATGAACCCCAAACAGACTGAAGACAAAAAGGTAGGGATTTTTCTTCAGCTAACAATACACCCTTTTCTAGCTTTGTTGATGCCTAACTTTCTCTTGAGAACCAGTAGGGGCATGTAAAGGGATTGAAGGCTTTGTAGAGTGTGCTTTGGGAATTAGCAAACCCAGAGTGATTTGGGCAAACATGATAAGTTGGCTTACAGTCGGAGCTTGTCGAAATACAGTAGGACTGATCATTTGAAGCAATGGCAACAAACTAGGAGTACAATAAGGAATTGCAAAGCAAGAGTTAACAGTTAAAAATAGCAAAGTGGAGTAAGTCAGATCAGTTGTGCTTTCCTCACTGGCTGGTGCACTAATCTCACCTAATGAGGAGAGTGATCCAGACAAACAGCCGTTTACTCAACTGTCATACATTAGCTCAACCCACACAATGGCAGCCATTCTCTGCGAGACCAGGGGATGGTTCCTTGCCAGTTTGTTCACAACTCTCTGAAGGCTGATTAGGCACAGTTGTTGGCCAGCCATTGGTGTTGAATAGCTTTCTCACTGTGTGGTACTTTGCTCAAAACCTCTCTTTGACATTGCTGGTAAGAGCGAACACAATGCTTCCCTCGGGGGCCAAAGAACTACCGGTGTGTCTTTGCAGAACAAAAAACTAAAACAACAACATCTTGTGTGGTTCTATTAAGAATCGCCCCATTTGTTTGTGCATGTTGGGTTGAGTCATTTTCTTAATTCAGGTTCTAAGCCTTAGACTCTGGAAATACCACGCTCATTCCCAAGGATGATGGAGTCTAAACCGGTATTGACGAGAATTACAGCAAATCGGATCGCTCGATGCACTGGGGTGAGAGCATCCCTGCTGGGGTGGCGGTGGATTAAGTGGTCAGTGTTCTTCAGGACCATTAGAAGCATGAATGGTTGATGTGTGGGTGGTACTGTATTGCACAGCACCGATAAAAGGGCCTCCGCTCTTTGAGTTTGTCGTCATGCAGTGAGATTGGGCCTGGGAATTTGCACATGACAGCAACTCTTGGATGAATGGTGTTTGGAGTCAGATTGGTGAAATTGAAGGACAAATAGGCATCAGACTCAAGAGGTCTAAGTAGAAAGTCTTAAGTCTTACATGATTTTTTTCCTTCCTTAAATCTGTCAAGTGGTTGCATACTTTTGCCACTTTTACTCACTATACATTTTAATCGTGAAATAAAATGCCTTTCACATGAGTTTACTCACTTTGGTTTTCTATCAACTATACACTAAACTATTATGATAAGGGAAAGAAAGTAGAAAATATACAAAGCATTTTTTTTACTTTCTCAAAAGGGTCCATGTGAGCAGCTTCTAATGGTTAAGTATGCATTCAAAATTATTAGGCTGGATGCTTTTAAGCACAATCACCATCCTTGGACTGGAGGGATGATTGCTTCACAGCGTAATTGAAGACTACATCAAAAGGAAGTCAGTGGTGGACCCAGAAGTGTTAGAACAGGATACAGACTGCAAGGCAAACATGGGTGTAGGACTTCTACCTCTGGCAAGTATGCATAGGCCGAGCAGATTATAGGTCTAACATTACCATTACAAAAGACTCTGGAGGGGGAAAGGCATGCAATTCGTTTTTTTGCTTGACCAGCGCGAAAGGAACAATATGCTTTAAGTTTCCCATACTGATGGTTTAAGGTTTTGTAAAATCAATGTGATGCCTAAAATTTTATTATATTAGTCACTGAGTATTAATATGAAGTAAATATTAGACATTAGATTCATGTTGAGCCATATGTTTAGATTTTGTATAATTTGCTAAATGTGTGGGAATTAGCTTGTTTTCATATTTGAATGCTTTAGTAAGACTGCCATTATGTTTGAGTAGATCAGAGGTAATTTTGTAAGTAGAGGTAATTTTGTTCATATATCATGTTGCTAAGCTATTCCACAGTATATGTCAAGTAGAAATTCCTAGAAATGTTAATGTTATAGAGCAACTAATTTGAATTTTATAGTTCTCCAAGTTTTTCACGGGTAACATTGTTCCGTGTTCAGATTCCAAAAGACTCACTATCACACGACCATGGTCTGCCAAGCACCTCTGACAAAAATGCGAGAGTACCACAGACATGCCTCCTTCTTATCGGTGCTCGTTTGCTCAGGTCACAAGTTGTTTACTGAATGGCCCCAGGTTAACTTCAAAGACGAATATATACCAACATGCTGTCTTCCACAAATTGATCACCGTTTCTCAAAACCTGGTTGCCCCTGTCGAGAGGGAGAATCCAGACAGAGCTCTCTTGCTTAGAAACACACACACATACACACACACACAAACATGCATTGACACAAACACACAGTACAGGCAAGCATGCATGTGCACGCACACACACACACACACACAGAGACCTGTCTCTTGCCTACACTTTCCTGCTCTTCCCTCTTTCTAGGGCCCCAGGCTGAGCCCCATTTCTTATTGTTCCAGTAAAAGTGTGCAGATGTTATCAGTAGTATTAGCAGGGGGTGGAGGGCCTCTATTTGCGTCTACGCTGAGGACGCTTCTCCTGGTGATTACGCAGACAGCCATTCAAGGCGGCCAGCCAGATCAGGCCTGGAGATTAGGGGGAAATGCCTCCTGTACCAGTCAACTTCTCCAACCGGGTTTTCCTTCCTAAAATGGAGGTTGTAGCCAATGTAATGTTTGTTTAAGACCCCTGCTAGACTAGTCTAACTCAAAATCCCTCATACCTAGACTGGCTCACCTCATCTCATTTGCTTTCCTTGTCCATATACGCCACAGTCATCTCTGCTGAAACTTCTCCCTGCCTGTCAGTGGTTGACTCCGCTGTCACAGGTCAATCTTGAAGGACTAATTGCAAATAACTTCACAGGATGAACTAACTCCTTTTACTCTTTCCACTATTATTAAAAGTTTTTCAAATTTTCACTTTTTTTGACTGGACAGTTTGCTGGACCATGCCTTTTAATCTTTTGTAACCTTTTGTCTCCACATTAATTCAGTTGGAAAAGATTTGTTAAATTTTGTAATTTTGGAGTGCTTTCATTCAAATATTGTATTCTGACTATTCTGACTGATCTGTTTGGCTATGGCAAAGACAAAAAAGAGGGAAACTGAGCTGAGGCTTAAGGTGATGATAAAATGTGATGGAGCAGCAGCAGTATGTTTGGATGCATCGTGCGAGTGAGGGCTATGCAGAGGGCTACGTTCCATTCATCTTGTTTTGGAGAAAGATGCTCCAACCATTTTGACACTGCTGTGCTTGGCAAGTCTTAAAGAGGGGCTAAGCAACGTTCTGTTTTTCTCTCTCACGAGCTCCCTCTAAAGACCGCTGTATTGCATTGTATTGCACTGCATTCTATTGGAGGCGGACCGCGCTGCTGAACATTGCAAGTGCTAAATCTACCGCTATTGGCCACGGTGGCGCATTCTACACCGTTCGTTCGCCGTGTAATGACTCATTTTAGCATTCTAAACAATATGAAATGGATTAATTAAATGAAAAATGTTGCATAGTGGGCCTTTAAATCCATAGGATCCTGATAGCAATATCAACGAATGCAATTTATTTGCTTTTTACTTTTCCTGTACCTTTCTTTTTCTCTTTTAGTGTGATAATATTTGTAATATTAGTATTTCAGTGTATGTGACAAATAAACTCCTTAATCCTGCTACTATTGCCCAGCCAGGACTTACGCAAGACAACCACCTATGTTGGGGCTCGTCATGATCAGCCAAAACCATGGTTGAATTGAAGTCTCTAACTACTAACTACTACAAATTGTAGTCTCTAACTACTCACTAGTCTTTCTGGGTTTGGTCCGTTATCTGCCCACAGGAGGTTTTCCTTGCCCCTAATACTCTTGGGTTCTACTTCTATTGAATGAAATTCAATTTAATTAATGCTGAAATACATTCATTTCTCTTTCAGGAAGTTTCATTACATGTTAGGTATTGTGTTATCTGTACCCCCCATGAAATCCTGTGCCATTGCATAGAATTCCCCTCTCTTCTAAATCCAATAATTACTCCTCATTGGATGTCAAAACAGTTTCCATTCTCATCTCAGCCTCCCTTTGATGACAGCGAATGTATCATGTAAACATACTGCAGAAGTACCTTTGTTCTATTATCTGACCTGTCAAAATTCATAGCTTCACTGTCTTAGGCCATCCCCAGCGATGTCTCAAAGGATATCTAACTGTTACTTGGCAGCTGTAAAGCTGTAATGTTTTTAAGTTCCGATGCAATCAAGTATTGAATAATAGCATGTGCGTGGTCCGAAAAACCACATATGCTTTCAAGTTAAAATAAATATTTTCCACTACTTGGCATTTGTACTTCCCACATACAGCCAAGAAAACAATGTTTTTGCAAAAAAGAAAGAACAATATTACAAGCCAACACATTTTGTACCAATTTGTGTTTTATAATAATAATAATAATGTCATTTCTGTTTCCTCCTGTGCAGATGGTGGGATTAAACATTAGAAAAGCTCTCTGCAGCTTTATGATGCTAATTTGTCATTTATGTGTTTTGCTGGTTTCTGGTTCACACAAGCACGCAAAATGAAGTTAGTGATGCATGCAAATGCAATAATAGATCCAAAATGCACCACTTAAAGATCCTTAAACTAGTTAGAAAGGGAACGCATGATAACAACAGACAACAATGCCCTTGTCAACAGAAAGACACCTATTGTGGCGACAATTACAGCCTTGCCTAAATCTCCCTTTTTTTGGAGTCAAGTAAAAGTGCAACATCAAATCATTTGGGCTGGAAAAAGGGTGGGGGTCTAAAATTTCAAAAGGTGACTTGTTTCTGTAGTTATTGCCTGTGCCATGGGGCACCGTTCTGTTCCTTCAGTCTCGAAACTGAGCATTCCTTTGTCTCATGTTTAGCCTGCGTCCCTTTCACTTGGAGAGGTCACCATGCAGAGGTAATTAAAAGCGGGTTTAGGCATGAAGAAAAAAGGACACACAAAGAGACTAAATCGGAGGGTGAAAGGCCAGTGAGGTTATTCGCTGAGTAGCTTTCTGCCAGAGAGCTGTGGCCACAGCAAATGAGAAAATGATGCTGTGCTGGTGTTTGCTAAGTGACAATGTCAATAGACAAGGCATGGCAACAATGGAGTAACACAATTAACATCTTAAATGAGCTTCCAGAGGAAAAAAAAGAGGAAAGGAAAAACTGTGACTTGTTTAGCCTAATGTATGTGTTATACTCATTGGAGATGGGCGACAGCCATTCACGGGCTCTTCGGCTGTGGCATGTGTGTGTGTATGTGTGTGTGTGTGTGTCTGTGTGTGTGTGCAGAGGATTTTTTCTCACAGCGCTAAAGGGAAACCAGATGGGTGAGAGTGCGGCCACACAGAGCAGCCCAGCCCAGCGCCACTGAGCCCCGGTCCTCCAGGGCGTGCATGTCTCCCGTCCTCCCCGCTCCGCTGTAAATAGCTTCTCCTCAGTCATTACTCGCTTAATTGGACCAGTCCCGCATGTTTTCCCAAGCTCTTAAGTAGTTTACGATTCAGAGACGTAAACACACAGGGCCATAGCCCACCACCTCCATCTCTGCTCCCCCCAGTCCCCTGAGGGACAAGGCCTGGGTGCCATCTGAGGAAGACACCTGTACCACATTTCCCTAGACCAACTCAAACAGTCACTGTGTGCTGCCAAACCAAAGCAGTGCTATATCCTTAGAAATTCATTGTGATTTTCATTTTGAACACTGTCAGTAATATTTCTACATTGTTTTAGGTTTTTAACTCTATTTAGACAGGAATATAATGAGTCTGTCTGAGAGGTTAATGGGGACCAAGGAGTATCAATTGACGGTCATGAGTCATGACACATTGACGGTCAAGATCTTTGATCTTGAAATAAACAAATACACTTACAAAAACATAAAAAGTACATCTGGTAAGGATTGCTTTATGGATTTTAAGGTCTACTTTACTGTCCTCTATGGACTGTATAATTTTATGTACGTAAGGAATAAATGTCGTTATTTGGGGTTAATGCGTTTATTTAACATTTGTTATTTTTTGTGTGAGAGTTAGAACACACTCTATCGAATGCTTGTGATATAACATCATCACTATTATTATCATCAGGCTTGTCATTGTCATCAACTAACATTGACATGTGAATTATATTCACAGCTAATTCCAAATTCAAAGAATATATCTCAGAATACACCTTCACACTCCAGACATTGGACATTCCAGACATTAAGAATCTATTCACTCCTATTTACACCAACCATGCAACCATCCAGCTCACTAACAGGGACTGGAGCTCTGCAGCTGAACCACCTCATTGACATGCGCGCCACCAGGAACACCAGTACTCCAAACCAAGTTCCATAGGACGCAACACCCCATACTTGAGGAATGTGGGAGCGTGTGATGCAATGGGATCCCCGAGCCTTGCTCCTTTCACCCCTTCTCATCCCAGCCCCACTCTCCCCCGTACCCCATACCCCCTCACCCCCACCCCGGTCCTCCATACTCCATCTCCCTCTGACATCAGTGGGTCCTCGCAGCCTGGGAAGTTGAGCATGTGAGCTTCCCCAAGTCATTAAGCGAAGGCTTGAAAAGACTGTCACCAGGAAGGAGATAAGCCGCGAGGAGCGCCGTAATAAGGGCCCGGAATAATGCCTCTTCTGTGGAGAGCCTCAGCGCAGACACAGATGGAGGGATTAGAGAGGGCCTGAAAAGGAGAAAGTCAATGGACCTCCACAAAAAATATGAACTCAGGGGGGGGGGGGAATGGCAGACTTATCAGCATTCTGGACCTGCAGCTCTCCGGACACTCACAGAGCAACAGAGAGTGAGGGGTTGGGGGAGTGAGAGAGAGAGAGAGAGAGAGAGAAAGAGGAAGAGGTGTTTTGGGAGAAATGTCCCTTGCTAGCGCTTGATAGTATTGTGTCTTTTAGCATGGCTTAGAAACAGCAACCTCTGCCAACATACAGCATTCACTCCTAACAAAGAACGGAAGAAATTCCTATAGATAAAGCATATGCTGCTCAATACAGCTTAGAGGGAGCAAAATCCCTGATTTTGTCATAAAGTTGGCAAACATGCACAAAAAGATTTAATCATACAGTACCTATCATGAGGCAGATGTGTGTATTGTGTATGTGTGTGTGTGTTTGTGTGTGTGATTGTGTGCGTGTGCATGCGGTAGTTGGGCAAGTCTTTGTTCCTTCCTGTGGGTTATTTCAGATAAGATCTCAGTCACCCATTGCACCCTGTCTGCTCCAAGGAAAGGGGAGCCTTTTATTTGTTAAGTATTTCCTCAGGGAAAGGATATAGGACTTAGTATCAACTTCTCTTATTAAATGTGTCTGATAAAATGGAAGAAAATCTCATTTATATTATTATGTTATTTGAATATCTACCATTCCTCTGGCCACAGATACACAACTGAGTCATGACTGATGTCCCCCAATGACCCCAAAAGCCATAAACTAATTAAACTAAACGTTTAGTCATAAATCGGCATTGTGCTCACTTTGGAAATACGCACAACAGGTCAATCGTATAGATCCTTATAACAAAAACATGTCAGCACTAGCCACTAGTCCACTTCCTTTTTGGAAGGTGCTGATGTTCTGAATGATTTGGTTCCTACTAGAAAGCACAGTCAGGGTATCTTTGTAAGCTGAGCACAAACAGCAGAAACCTTGAGTCAAACTAGCAGCCTTAGTCAAGAGGCACTAGACCCCCATGTCTCTATGTGAGAAAGATGGTGAGGCAAAATGAAGGTCATTTCGTAAGACAATCAGGAAAGGTAGTCATAACTGACTTTAGCAACCTTCAACCTGTCAAGCACCAATGCAGCCATGTCTTTCATGAAAGATGCCTAAGCTTTGAAATATTGGCAGACAAAATCATACTGCATTGAGCTTGTTGTGGAGAACAGGAAACAAAACATTGAAAATATCTATGACAATACTCTCTCCAGGCTTTTATAACTCTGTGCAGTGTTAAGTGTATGAAGTGATGCTATTTTGATGGTCTGTAGGCCTCCCATTATTTTAGAGTGGTAGAAATGGCAATAGTATTGCAGAAGGTAATAGATGTAAAATATTTATCTTAACTTTTGCAGTGGAATGTCAAATACTGTTGTTACCATTGAATGATTGTAGCATGGCAGTTTTTAACAAACACATCTATGTGAACTGCAAATCCCATTTTAAGATTTGTTCACCACCATTTATTACAGACACAGCTAATCCAGTTCATATTGAGTACTAGGGTCTCTGTGTATTGACTGTATAATGATGAATGGGGATTTACTGTGAGCAATGTTTATAAGAAATGGGTGGAGGGGGGCGTTCGTGGTAACAGATGAATTGCTGAGTAATTAGGTCATTCCCCTCAATGCACACTTTCTGAATCAATTTCCAATCTTGCAGTGACATGGCTTCACCTAATGCGAGCCACATTTGGCCCCGGCATCCGCGATCAGTAATGCAAAGCAGACAAGCTCCGCTCCGTGAAGCTCCACTCAGGTGGGCTGCCTGGGCCGGCCCCGCTTCCAGCTGCTGCAGCCAGGCCACCTCCTGGGCCAGGGTCTACCAACGCTCCATGTGAAACCTGACTATCAGCTACCACCTCTCCCCTTTCCTAAACACACACACACACACACAAGCGTGCACACACACACACACACACACATCAGTGCTTCCCTGCCTCCTTATGACTAAGCTCATCCAAGCAGGTTGCCACCCCCCCTACAGACACACACACACACACACACACTCACACACACCACCATCACCACACCTCCCCACCCCTGACGGCCTAGTGATTGTGCTGCAGCGCTTGCATGGGCACCAGGCGTCGTCGTCGCCCTGCTCTTTCACTGAGGCCACCACTCAAGCCCTTGCAACCTGCAGCACAAAGGCGCTGGCCGCGTGCAGGGATGGAGAGGGGGGTGCTGGAGGAGAGATAGACAGGTCGCTGTGAATGGGCCCCGAAGCCTGAATAGGCATCCCTGTTGGGGAGAGACAGTTGGGTGGTCCCCACAGCGTGTCAGCATGTGTGAGTGCCTGGGCAAGAGGAACACTCGGGAGCTGTCATTTGGAAACAAAAAACCTGTGGAGAAGTGAGCTCCCCCTTGCTCGCCTCAGACTTCCTGTGAACACCTTACCCCCCCTTACTTGCCAAGCTTTTTTGTCAGCCATTACACTCCCCCCCCACACACACCATCACCACACCACACCAACACCACCCACCATACCAAAAAAACGCATACACGCACACACACACACACACACACACACACACACACACCTCCCTTTCTCCAATCCTCTTCGCTCTCCCAGGCCATGCCTGTTTATGTGTGTGGATCAACCAGCCTGAGTCTTTCACTGCAATTCCAGGGATTCTAAAGGCTTCTGTCTCAGGGGGTTCCAGTGGGTTTGTGAGTCGCCTCTATAGACCTCCGATGTCACAGTTCAGACCGCTTCAGTTGTTCAGCAGAAAAGCTCACCCATGGGCTATATGCACTCACGTTGAGTTCGAATTACAATTAAAACTCTCTCAGCGCGCAATTCATTTGAGTTTATGTGATTTCAACTGTGGCAAATGGCATGGTGACAAAGGGGGCTGTAGGAATAACTGGCTAGTGGGAAACTTATGGAGACGGTGGATTAAAGCTCTCTGACAGTGTAGGGAAATCTGGAGCGCTCCCAGAACGTGAGCCGGCCTTGAGTAGAGGTGCCCCTGGCAGAAAGGAGGACAGTCAAGAAGCAGTAAAGGAAACCTTTACGTGTTTAACCGAATTGTGGCTTATTGCTGCCATGGTCCAGGGATTTTCATATTTCCCCATTAAAACCACACTGATTTAAAGAAGTGAAGCTTTCCCCTGGAGCCAGACTAAGAGATTCAGAGCTTCAGTGAATTAGCAGGAGAATAAGGCTATTGTTGTTCACGGCAGTTGCCATTCAAGCATGGAGAATGTCATGGGTAAAGAAAACCCCTCTTGTCAATCAGCTACGCTTTGCTTTGAGGATCCCACAGCTTGCCAGTCACCCAGGATGGAGCGGGACGACGCACAATGCTAATCCTGCGCCGAGTGTGGGCTAGCTATGTGTGGGTGCTGCTTTCCGTTTCATTTCTTTTCTTGTGTTGTGCCAACACAGACTAGGCCAGCAGGAGCCTCTGGGAGATGTCACACTGGAACAATCTTCTCCCTTTCATCCTCCTGAGGGGCTGACACCGTATGCTGGCAGCACACCTTTGATCAGAGGCGCCCACGGGTGCTAGCCATTCTCCAAAACTACTGTTTTTAGGCGCTTAGCGGCTAAAGTCCCGCCGTCAGTCGGAGATTTCTGTAGTGCAGGTGCAGAGGGCACAGCCTGAAGCAATGAATCCACCCAGAGTTTAAACTGTACTGTGCAGAGTAATTTATTGGCAGCTCTCCAACCAGCAAAAAACAGCAGTCAGTGAAAGTGGTGGTGAGCAAGTTCATGTCTGGTGATTTCTGTTCATTAAAAGTTATGTGATGTATGTGCCTATGAGTATAGGTAATTTAGATAAGTGCCTTGTGCACCACATTTGGAACACAGCCTGTCTCCAAATCAAAAATAGCACTGTGGGAAGCACCACTAAAAGGTGTCTGTGACATCCCATTTAGACAGCAATCTAATATGGCACCAGTTACCGCATGCGTTCCCATCCTCATCTTGATCATGGTGCATCCATCAGCATTTTCTGAGGAAATAAGAAACCTTGGTCTCCCATCTTTGCTGGAGAGAGTAATCCTGTGATGAGAGGGTGTTATCCGCCCCATGCTTCGGCCAATGTAATAGAGATCCAACACATTTTTACGAGCTGGGAGCTCAGGTGGAGACTGCTGTACACCATAAGCAAATGCAGCCAAGGTGTGGTGACAAATCCAGAGGGAATCTTGCCGATTTTTCACATGTGTGTATGTTTGTGTGTGTGTGTATGTGTGTGTATATATCTCTCCATAATGCATAAAAACTTGTGTGCGCTTGAATGTGTGCCATTGTGCTGATATACTGTAGGTGTAAGTGCATTTGTATCAGTGTGTGCAAGAATGCGTGCATGTATGTGCATGTGTGTGTGTGTGTGTGTGTGTGTTGAGGGGATGGTGAGTGTTGGGAAGGGGGCACAGCAGCACGTAGGTTCCAGATGGGGGTGCAAATGAAGACCACCTGGGCCGCAGCTAATCCCCCCCGACACCATCCCTCTAAGACTTCTCATGGATTCATGCCATTGGATTTACACAGTTTGGGATTTGAAACAGGCCTGGGAATTGTTTTCGTTTTCAGGAAAAAGGGGGTTCTAGGGTCTCTGATGTCATGAACCTGAGGTAGACTATAGTTCACATCTACAGTTACCCATACATAATGCCATCTTAGCAGAAAGGAAGGAGTTAGAATCATAGCTTACTTTCAATTGCTCTAAAGGGTAAGAGATTTCCAACAGGATGCCTGTTTCAAACCGTTTTCTCCACTGGCAGTCTCAGCTTATTCAATAAAATTATTTTATAACTCTATTCTTACATAAATAGTCTTTGCATATCAGTGTTGCTAGAATCTTTACTTTAAAAAATGTTAATATGTGAAATCTCTCAATTACAATAGCTCGTAACTTAATGATAAGTCTTTTGAAGTGTGTTTGGGACTAAGCAATCTGATCTAAGTAATCTGATCTAAGTAATAGAGATAACATCACCTTTATTTGGGTTTGTTTTCCCACTATTAAATCAAACTCATATGTGAAGTACCAGTACACAACACACTCACACACATATCCTCTCTTTCACACGCACACACATACAAACACACACACACACACACACACACACACACATAAATACTGATAATATAATTAAATATTGCAGCACTGGTTACCCTGTGCTGAAGAAAACTCAGGTGAGAGAAATAAAAAAATAATGGCATATATGGTGAAGTCCGCATACAAGTGTGAACCTAGGCCCTTAAATTGTGATTAATTTAAAGACTGTGAAAATTTATTTTCCTTGCTCTATTCCAGATACATGGGAATCAAATGTTGGACATCTTATCGTGTGAGAGAGAAAAAAGAGTTGGTCATTTAATTTTAGCATGAATTTTATCTGCAGCACCGCAGCTTCTGAGAACTGCCACTTTAATGGGAAGAAGCAGGTCTCTGTCAAAGAACACCCTGGAAGCATTAACCTCCAAATGACAGGGGTCCGAGGGGGAGAAGAGGCGCAGCAGTGCTGTGGAGGAATGCCCGACACCTCTGAATGGATTAGCCCAATAATCCTGCCATTGAAAGTGGTACCGGGCTCGACTCGCCGCACTGTTTGTCTGGGGTGGGGGAGGACATGCTTAGGTTCTTGGTCTTTAAGTCCAATTCTATTTTGATTCTTCTCTGGGCACAGGTGTTTTTTTAGGAGATTTTTTTTCCCACTGAATGAGGTTTGCACAGGATTGAGATTTTCCGTTTTCTTTCTAAAGATCAGTCAACAGAACTTTTTTGTCTACTTTCAGAGCAGATATAACTTCATTTCTTATGTGTGACACACTCAGTATACATACAGCAACCCATTTCCTTGGCTGCTCTTTGATGTAAAGCGCCATTAGACAATACCATTGTAAATGGCATAGTATAAATTGAATTAGTTTACACGGAATTGAATTTCCACAGAGAAGACACTTAATGTGAGGGCATCTAGGGCCTCCAGCAAAGTGGGACGGAGTCAGCCTACCCTGCACTGATGATAAATTTTGCCCATGTAAACAGCATGCTTTTCTCAAGTCACTCATGTACACACACTAAAGACTGAACATTGTAAATATTGATGGGTCCAGCCATCTGGTAGCGTTCCTCAACATCTTGTTTGGCAAAGCACAAACATGAACTTGGATATGAATTCACAAACAGTTCAAAAAACAAGACCCGTAGCTGTTGCAGTAGCTACTTTGGGCAGTCAGAATGTGGTGTTGGTTAAGATCCTTTGGCTTCTCTTGATTTTTGAATAGCAGTTCTTTGTTGTACAAAGCGTGGCATGGACAAATATCATAATGCCTACACAATTTACCTCATAGTGCTAACATCTTAATACCACCACTGAATACCCCTATATGAATGTCATAATATTTATTATGAGGTAAATGTTACATAACGAACCACAGTATACAAGTGAATAAAATCCGTCTGTCAAACTGCTATGATCCAGACACCATACATCACTGCTGTGCAAACCTCTTTGTAAATAGCCACCCAAACACTATTGCTGTGTTTGTGTGCGTGTGGACAATAGCAGCACAACAGGTCAAGATGTGACTTGCATTAAGCCATTAACTCATATCCAGGCTCCTCTAGGTGTGTCAAATCTTAGAAGGTGCCAGCACTGCTTTTTAGATGGATCATGGTGGGGATACTGTATTAGTGTACCTTCTGTGCTCACTGTGCTTTAGGAGAACAGCATTATTTTACTCCACCTTACTAAGGGTTCCTGTTTGGGTTGTGCCATGCATTCAGACAGCCATTGCATGCCAGATGACAGACTTTGCAAGCCAACTCAATTCAATTACTTTCATATATATGAATTTATAGTAGAATTGTCTCATGGTGCTTTATAGAAATTTACAGCAGGCACCCTTGAACAACAAGGGCAAGGAAAAAATCCCTTGTGGTGAGTATTTGAAGAAGAAACATGTCTGTTACTACAATGAAAGATTAAAAATTAAGACCATCGGAAAGCTATGTTCTTGTGTACCACCTTGGGTGGTATCTAAAAACAACATGTTACCTTCAGACCTCCACTGCAGGTAGACCTCAAGCTCACCTGTCTGTACCTCTCTGCCTTTTTCATTTAGTGTGCAGCAAGAAGAGATTCCCTCCACAGACTAGCATAGCCACTGGAGGCAATTAGGAGAAAGGGCTTAGTGCTTCTCAGACAGAGGGCTCTTGGGCTTTCTCCTTGCCCACACTGATGACACGCAGGGCCCCTTAATGGGCAAGGACTCTTATTCCTGGTTCTCACTGGACACTCCCAGACCGTTCTTGCCCAATACGCTATCATGTTATTTTTGTTGCAGTTCACAAATAGTGCAACAGTTGTCCTACCAGTGGGCTTCAGGGCATTAACAAGCATTCCACTGCTTTCCCTCCTGTCTCAAAACATGATACCCAGCTGAGTTACTACTTATTAGTTTTGGTAGACTTATTAGTTTACTTTACATTCAGATGGATAAACTGACCTTGGTGAGGTGGTTTTGGTAAACTGCTTTTGTGAGCACAACAACAAACAAATGTCTTCTATAATGAGCCTATTATGGTATGTCTGTTTTGTTTGGTTGGATGGAAAAATGATCAACGGAGGCAACAGAGGTGTAACTGAATCTAGCTACTTGATAGTTGTTTTATGTATGAGTTATGTGGCCCTTAGGTCTATGAGAACACAAGTTTTCCAGGGAAGACTCACACACTGTGAACTGCTCACATGGAGGCTTGTGTGTCTGAACCCGACAGTGAGCGGTGAGCTGTAAACAGGAGGAAATGCACACTGCAAGCTCATTTCCCCTGGGCTCACAGACATCCAAACATCACCTGTTGACCCTGACCTACTGCAAGAAGCTGTGAGAGAGACACAGAGATACTGTAACTACTTAGAGAGAGACACTGGGGGAATGGGGAAGGAGGTGTCGAATGGGGTGGAACCATTTTGGAGGAGGGAATCAGCAGCCAGAGTTGTTTAGCCACATCCCAAGAGGGAATGGTGATTGAATGACCTCATGTCTGTGAGAAAAAATTAGATTAGAGAGATCTTTTTGGGAAAAGGGATGAAACTGGTTCTGGTTATCCCTCCACCCCTGACTTAAGCTCTCATCAGGGGTATATGCCCCACGAGGAGAATAAGTGGTAGTGGGTGAGGGAAGATGATGAGGAGAAGGACAAGGTGGAAAGACATCTTTACCCATGAGCTCATGCCTCTCATCATCCTGGGCCGAACAAAAGCGGGTGCGATGACGGAGGACCCCTTGTTATCAAATCTCATGAGTCAGTGCAGCTAAAAGATCACAGCTGCTAATAAAGCAAACACTAAGCAGCTGTCTGTGGGCCAGAGACATGGCACTCTGTAGACCAGGACAAAATCAGACTGGAAAACATACACCCAGTCCAAACATTCCACCAGAAAGAGCAAAACTTTTTCTTATTTATACATTTCATATACCAGCTTTCACACCAACCTAAACAACCTACTCCAGCAATATGGAGACTGATTTGACATGCTGATGTGCAATGATCAAGCAATTAAATCATTGATGCTGGAAAAAAAACACGCTTGCCAAGAATAAATGGCTTAAGCATGTTTTGCCATGGTTTGGCTGCTCCAGATTGCCATTCTTGTTTGTTTTGCCTGTCATGATATCTTAAGTCCAGCTTGACTCATCTCTCAAATGTTCTAAGACCAGTCACCGTCATATGCTGTATTTTTCTTTTTGTAGGGTAGTTGACAATACAGTGTCAATTTCCATACAGTACTATGTCCAGATCTCCACGGTGCTGATCACTACGTCTTTCCAGAACTGAAATTGAGGTCAGAAGCAGCGACAAAACAGGTGACACACAGACCCTCAGAGAACATATAGTCAGCACTGGCATCTCAGCAGCAAACACAAGGCATTATTAGAAACCTTGTTCAACTGACCCCTGCCTCTGCCAATCTGGGAGATTGTGTGAGTGAGTGTGTGTGTGTATGTTGGGGTGTGTGAAGGGGGGTGATTGCTAAGCAGCTGCCTCAGAGATCCTCTTGTTTCCTGGTGAAACCTGATCAGGTGGAGCTGCGCAAACAGGCAGCCTGCAAGGGACAGACGGAGGCAGTGGGCAGGTTTAGAACCCCGGCCGTTTGCCCCAGTGTGTGAGGCTCCTAAAGACCTACTAAATGGCCTCTTCCTGGGGTTTATGTTTCCTTTTGGAGGCCATGCTGAAACCGTGCAGCAACTGTTGCAGCAGAGCTAAGCCACTTGATGCACTGTAAGTCTATTCTGCACTGTTTGTGTGTTGTGCCTGTATAATTGGTCATTGGTCTCACAATTGGCATCTCTTCTTAAGTGGTTTGGCATGGCCATGTAATTTAGAAGAACTAAACGTTGTAATATAGTTGGAATGGCCACCACAATGACACAAATGTACATGCAGACACTCAAGTAAATACAACACACAGACACAGACCTTGAGGAGTACATGATGGGAAGCAGAGAGCAGAGTAGGTGTTTGTTGTGAGCAACCACAGAATGGTGATCAGAGACAAAATTACAGCCTGAAGTGAGGTTTGCTACATGGCATCTTCTGAGAGGAAAAGCTTAATTTAATGGGGCTTTACTTTCCAGGTCAAGCCCCTTCTAAGTGGAGCTCGACATATGGATCAAATTTTTCCTGGATTAAGTAAAGTGAGGCTAGTAGAAGGGATGGTGTAATACTGGTACATTTCTCATACTAGTGTCTGTTTTATGTTGGGATTGTGGCAGACACGCCTTTTGTCTCATTAATTGGATTGTTCCATTTTCAAAAGGTTCCCATTTTCATGATCAAAATATTATGTGTGATTATTAAAAGATGGATTACGTATGGGTGTAACTGAAGTGCTTCTTTAAGAGTCTTGCACAAATAAGTCATTCTCTGGTCACTAAAGGAAAGGAAAATAACCATGAAAATTTACAGTACATGTAACTTCCCCAACCCCCTCAACCGTTTGTGGCAAATGTTGAATAAAAAACTATAAAAGCAAATATTTTCAGATAGTGTTGGATTTACTTAGTCTTCAGCCTCTACTCTACTAAACACAAGTTCAACAAGTTGTTGCTTGCCTTACTGTTTAGCTCTTTGGTACAATAGCAAACAAGAGGCATTCTATCCTTCTCTTTGGCATCATTCAACATACATACATACTCAAAATGTAAACACAGTCAATGCAAAGTTTTTAGTCTTTGAGTACTCTGAGATTACATTTCTTTTTACCAAACTGGGATGTGGCTTTTGATGACGTGAGAATATGGCTGTTTCAAGTTCTATTAACCAGTTATGCTGAGAACTTAGCAATTTGTTGACATAAGCGCTAAACAGAAGTTGGTCTTTTTTCACTTTTATTTCAAAAGTCTTTTTCTGTCTTTACCCTTGTAACAACATTGTGAGTCAGAACAAGAACACAATGTGCAGGGGGAAAGTCAGAGGTACTGTTTTGACAGTGTTCTTTAAAGCTGTCTCCAGGGCTAAGTCCAACAATGCACCTCTCAATGGGCAGGAAGAGAGCTGACAGGCCACAGTGTTTTAAAATGCCTCAGAATCCATGGCTTATGAAGCCTGTGCATGGCTCGGGTGAGAAGGGGGCGGAAGCTTTCTGGGGTCTTAATCTGGAGAGCAAGCCGACACAGGTCTCAGGTGGCCGAGCACCTTGATCATGCACCATGAGAAGCCAGCCACCTGAGCGCGGGGGAATAGGGATGCGGTGGTCACTGCCCACAGCCCCCCCCACACAAATGCACAATGTGGGGTACTGGATACTCTCTCCCCTTCTCTCATTTCTATGTTAGCTTTCTTCTTCTATTCTGCCCACGAGGTCAAACTCGCAAGCCTTTAGATGCTTTTCTTCCACACAGGGTGCTTTTCTCCTGTGTGTAGAAATGTATCCATGTGTCAGCCCTGGCCTTGTAAAACTGTACTACTTATACTCTTACTAGATAGACACCTGATTGAAAGTGTTGTAAATTTGGATAAGTCATGTTACCCTTAAGGGGATCCCTGATGGTTTGTGTAAGGTATGCAGAGCAGGGAATATTGATCTTCATGCCAAGTGAAGGTGAGGGATGGTGGTGGTTCCTTTGTGTGTATAAATGACTGGTTTATCACAGCATAATCCTCATCTAAACAAAGACAGGTCTTGCACTAAAACATTAACAGTGAACTGGAAGTCATTTATCAACAGTCATTTATGAGAATAACACATAAAAGTGCATAGATTATGCCTTCTTTGATTTCACTGAGATTGCAACATATGGGTGTAGCTTGTTTGTATAGTGGCGGGGTCCTGCCTTAGGGTATAGATCACTGTTATGGCTTTAAGTTCAAACCCACTGACCTGTACTTGGGAGGGAGTGTAGCTGTTTGAACATTCAAGGCCATTCTCAGTGCAGGCAGAGGGAAGACAGACAAGGTCACTCGGGTGAAGGATAAATCAAAGAGCTGCCAGTTGAAAGGCTCCCGTGGTAGCTTGCTGCTTCCAGTCATAATGTAGAGTACAGTAGGGATGGCCAACCAGAGCTTCATGCTTTTGGTTCAGATTGCAGATGCATGCACATGGCATGGAACCATCAATCCTGGACCCTGTCCAGCAAGATGCTCTCTGGGCTAAAATTGCCCCCCGATTGAATTAAGCCTGGGACAATCAATAGGATTTTAACTAATTACACTGGAGCTTATCTATCGTTTGTGCTTAGCTGATGACCCCCTGACAGTCAATCTTCCCATAGAGAATAGACTGAGATTGCTGTCTTTGCTGGAGTGATAAATGAACCTCTTTTCTCTGAGATTGCCCCCCCCCCCCCCCCCCACCCCGAGAAGTGCAGTAATCGGAGCTAGTGAAACGAATTGAACACAGTAAATGATTGACTTGGATAACAGATAAAATAGGGAGAATTAGGGTGGAACACATAGAGCTTGTGTTAAGTGTGGATTTCCCATAGTTTGGTCAAGAAAGCCTGTTTAACTATTTTAATAGAGAAAAAAAAATCAATATTAGCCAACACAGAAAAAAGCATTTAAAAAAGTTAAAATTGGGACTGGCCCACATATGAAATTAATTACTGGACAGAAATGGATAGATATTTAAGGAGTTCTATTAATCTTCAAACAGAGCAAACAGGGCAAGGAAGGGTCGGGAAAAGGTGGCCTTATTTGTACATTTACCTTAATGAGTGGACGGTGGACGTTTGTCATGTACACCATGGGGTCATGATAAAGATCTTTTGTCTTGTGAACTCCACCTTGGCTGAAAAGCTTTCACATCTTTAAAGTATTTGAGTTTACAGTTAAGTTTAAGTCTCGCCAAAGTTTTTCAATTGACTTACTAAATTCCCATAAAATTAGGAAATTAGGAGAAAGCGCCAAGAAAGCCAGTTGTCAATTGTGATGATACCACAGTAGCCTACACCAGTTTCACCAGTTGTGAATTGTGTAAACTGTCTAGTTCTAACGCAAAATACATAACATTTTAGAGAATGGTACTTGTAACCTACTGTTAAGGCTGTAGAGCTCTTTTATTATTTTTCACCGTCATCTGAAAGGTGCAATCTTGTCTTACATCGCTCGAAAGCATGGTTTTCACTATAGCCCACATAAGCACCAATACTAGGTCACAACGACTGCTGCAGGCATAGCGCTCCACCACAAAATCTGTGAGTTTGGGTCATGACTACTTCAAAAAGCTCTGTCACAGATCAGTCTGAGGTGCATGACTTGCGATTGGTTCAGCGGCTTGGGGGCGTTCCCTCTGTCTGATGGCGAGGACTTGGAGTGTGGTGGAGGTGGGGGGTAGGGTGTCCTATAGATGGCCAAAGAAAAGTTTAGTTGGCACTGATCCCTCTTTTGCATAGACGTAGCGCGCATAGACACGATATCTTTGGAATGTATTGTAAATAGTACGTGTTCACAGGGGACATTTTCACGCACGTTTAGCAATGCGATGAGGCCAGTGCACTTTGCAAGAGTAGTGGTGCAGAGTGCCTTCGCAGATCTTACGACCTGCTGCTGCTGACAAGCCGGGAAAAGGAGGTGGAGAGCCGCTTCAGAAGGTACTTCTGCAGAGCGAGAGCCGTGCTTTCTTCGCTTAGGAAATCATGCAGTTTGCAATCTGGTTGGTTGGACTAATGTGGCATCTATCAGCATTCGTCCGAAACTCGCGAACATACCAGTTGCATCCCAAGCAAGGTAACTATTCTTTTGATTTATGAAACTATAACTCGCAGAAAATAAGGCATGTTTTAAATGGGTTAGGGATGACGCTGTCGGAAGATGTCGGCGTTTGTTAGGTGGAATAATCCTAGTCTTAGTGTACAATATTGTTAATGAAAACGTAAGCGTTGCCTGAGCAATCAACTAATCAACATATTCTTATTCATTTCCTTGCAGAAAGTTTTATTAAACAGCTGTCATCTTATGAAATTATCACCCCACTCCGCATTAACGATTTTGGAGAGACTTTCCCTCATAAACTGCACTACAGACGGAAGCGCAGAAGTACGGACGCGGACTTTACTGGTTTGAGGGCTCATTACAGAATAGACGCCTTTGGACAGCGATTTCATCTAAACCTAACAGCAGATTCGGGATTTATTGCTCCGTCCTACACTGTGACACATTTAGGATTGGAGCACCGAAACGAGTCCAACACGGACCTCAATGATGATATGCGCCACTGTTTCTTCAGAGGACATGTCAACTCCAAAACGGAATTCCAAGCCGTTCTCAGTTTGTGCACCGGTCTTGTAAGTACATAAAAAGTCCATACTCTGTTATATGTTGAGTTTTCTCTCACTTACCTCTATATTCAATATATCCTGACCTAGGACTACCTGGTATTTGCATCTACACCTATAATACTTTACCCCGCGCGTCTCCAGCAGTGCACGAGTTACGTTTACTTACGTAGGATGACTTCATCCTTCTGTTGGCAAGGAGTTGTCAGACACCAAAGAGAAGCAGGAAACGCTTGAAATATCTACTCCGGAATTCGCCCTAGTGTCATCAACCTATTACAGACGTGACGGTATCCGCAAACTCCATTCAGTAACATTTCGGATAGATCACAAGCGCAGACTTGAAATAATTTTTCCTGCTAGGTTTTAAGTGAAGACTATATCTTGTTGACACAGCTAATTGGCACTGTTATAAACAAGATCTAAAGCATATATGCATCTAAACTGACTTGAGGACATTTTAATGAAACCTTTTTCTCATTCGTTAGATTTAATAATCACTGACCATTCCTGTGATTTATTGTACATCTCTGTGAAGACCAATTGTTCTGTTTTCTGAATGTGTAACGGGAGTTAAATAGATACTGATGATGATGTCATAGGTAAGATAAGGTTATTGGTTCAGATCTAGGACAGGATTCTAGCTACAACTGTCAAATGCAGCGTCTGTCCTGCTGCCTGCCACACTCAGTTGTAGCCTTGGCAGCGTTTGGTCTCACTATCAGTTACTTCATACATCTCAGATATGTGCAGTTTAGCTTGCAGGACTAAAAGGGAGAGGGTCTTGAGAGCACATGAGTCACCCCTCACAAGAGAGTGTCAGTCAGAGACCCCCAGTGCACAAATAGAAGAAGCCTCAGGTTTCCAGTTTAGCCCCCCCCCCCCAGGCTTCTTTCATCTTGTGTAAACATATCCACATTTATCATTCAACCATGCATTAAAATAAATCTGTAATCTGTACCATCTGTATGCATCACAACAGTGTGACAGAGTATCTGAATGCTGTTCTTATGATGTTTGTTTATGTGTGTTCAGTTGCAGGGACATGGTGTCACGGATTTTCTTTTATCATTACTGCCAAAATGTAATCCATTAATTGTATTGCATACATTGTTTCATTACTACATTTATTTGTATCGCACTGGGAAATGATCACTGCTGGAGATTACAATCTTATCTTCTGACCCCCATCTAGTATGATGCTGACCTGTTTTGCTACTAACTGAACTGTAATGGCGAACAAAATTCCACATATTTGAATCATCATCATACCTTGACTTGCAGTTAGCCTGTGTGTAAAATCGATGGAGTACAAAGCATGAAAATCAAATGTGTCATAATCTCTTTTTGGTCGAGCGGAAGCAAGGAAGTGACAGAGTAAGACATACGGTGCTCTTTCCGACCTGTCGGTGCTCTAGTTAGTAAATCTCAGTGGTATGATCGCTCATGTAGAATTGTCAGGACAATGGAAACAGTGTATCCTCCCCTTGCTCCGGGCTACTGGGTCGTAAACGTGCGCCTCTCAGTAAAAACCCTCAGCTTTAATGATCATGCTCATCTCACTCTGATGAGCTCATTATGCACCGATGAAACCTCAAAGCAAGAGGTCAGCGACACGGAGCTGAAAAGCCAATCAAGTCAGCTCGGCGTATTATTGCAGTCAGGATGCGGCAGTTTAACAACGCCAGGCAGTGGGGTTGTTCTGCTCAGGCCCTGCCCCACACGCTTGCTGCTTGCTGGCTGTGGGTCTGTGCGTTTCTAGGAGGTGTGGGAAGCCCAGTGCAGCAGAGAGAGAGAGAGAAACAAGCAGGAGCTCCAGTGAACACACTGATGAGAGATTTTTGTAAGGGCTGGAATGAGGAGCGGAGGGAACTTCTTTAGATGTCTCCTTGCTTGTGGGATGGCTGTGTTGTTGTGCTTATGGCTCTCAGTTTCAATTGTGTTGGAACAATGATTGTGTTGGAACTGTTTGCCAAGGTGTTCCAGAATAAATGTTAAGTGGCTTTGTATGGAGACCTGACTAGGGGGAAAAAGTATGTTTGTGTGTGTGTGTGTGCGTTTGAGTGTGTGCGTGTGAAATGTGTGCATTTGTGTCCCTGCGTGTGAAATGCAAGCGTGCAAACAGTGCAGTGTGATGTATAGCTGTGTAAAGTGCAAGCTCTACACACTTTTTGGACTTGGAGATGTAATGTCTCTCTGTATCCACTGTACACTGCAGCTTAGATACATGAATTGGACAAAAGCATTCCTGTGCCTGTCTGCATCACTCTAGCTTTGCTTATGAAACTCCACTTCAGCGCAACCGGCACATTTCAGCACCCAGTATTGAACAGCAGCCATTGCAAATATTTAGATTTTGCAACTAACATACTGCATGGACGTTTACTGTATCCATTCCCAACAACTCAGTAGACTCCAATAGACATTATTTGTTTACAGTGGGGTAGAAACAACAGTGCAGGTTTTAGCAAGGGTACTCAAATATAAGTTTACACCAACATTTCTCTTATTGAGGGCATGTCATGGGCATGACAAGGGCATGCCAATTGTTCAAATTACACGAAAAGCAGAATTCATTAAATTTAGTTTTTTGGTTTTGGCTACAGTGTGTCACTGCTCCCTGGGCGCCGCTGTAGCACTGCCCTTTCTTAGTGTGTGCTTCACCTCACTGTGTATTTCACTAATTCACAAATGGGTAAAATGGCAGAGAGTAAATTCCTTGTATGTGCCAACACACTTGGACAATAATAACGATTCTATTCTAGTTTTAATGGATGTAATCTAATAGATGCAGTCATATGCAAAATATATGCCTGACCTTTGTACAACCAGAAAAATCTTATGCATATTCTGCTAATGCCATTGCATCTACTGCATAAGTGAAACTGGCAACCTAGAATTTTAGCTCACCACTTTTTTTCGTCAGTGTTCTTTTCAGGAAAAATAAGCAGATGTTTTTTTTACCTCATTCACAATCGATGAACTTTCTCTTTTAGCATGCTACTTAAAGTAAGGATATCGGACTTGAATAGAGACTGTAACATTGTTTTTGATGTAGCTATAACCACAGATGTGAAAATATCACATAGATGATGGATTAACGCACAGATTACTACCATAGGATGAGATAAACCTGGGTCTGTATCTGCACCGGGGTCCATCTATTGAGTACCAGAGTTCTATACCATATTATACTATCATCTGTAACACTTGTTAACACTTTAAATCTTTGTTAGACTATCACTCTACTCTGTTAGAGCATCTTTAACTTTCTGCAAATGACGGTGACTAATTCATTCATTCATTCATTCAATCATTAATTCATTCATCAATCTATCCGTCAAGGTGTGAGGGCAGAGTGAGACTCATTCTGCAACCAGCTGACAGTCTCTGTCTGCACCTCTATATAACTCACAGGCGAGATATTTGCTGATGGCTTGTGTACAGATGGTTAGTGTAGGACAGTTAGTGTTGAATCAGTGCAATGGCTTGCAGTGATATATTGTAGCAAAGGCTTTGCTAAAGAAATGTTTTGTTCTGTGCCAAGTTCTGGGTAGAGGTCTGTGCGGGACAGAATTGTCAGTCCCACTCCTGCCCACACCCGCATTGTGCTGTCCCGCTACCTCAAAAAAAGGTTTTTGTTTTCACATGTGTAATACAATGAATGTCAAAGCACTGGCAGTCGTTTTGTCAGCACTTTGAAATATGTTGAGCTGCAACGCCCTAAGTGCTAACACAGTGACCAGGGCTGTGTGTTTTTCCACCGAAGAAGGACCCCCTTGCCTGCGATGGAAAAGAGACGAGTTTGTACACCCAGAATTATGTCATTCTTCCCACCCTCGAGGGGTCCTTCCGGATTTACATTACTGACAATCCATGTCAGTTCTCAGTGGTCATGGAAAGAAAGCCTCAGACAGATGACATTCCAGCATGCAATATCCTGTTCAAGTGTGCGTATGAAATTACCGCATAAACACCATTGTGTGGCATGATGAGTGAGCTCATGTCGAATTGAAGAGAGGCTTTTGGAATTTTCAGGGTGCAGCAACAGCATTTGCATTCCACTGGTGGTCAGTGTCTCCTCCTATGATGATACTTTTAGAGGCACAGGCACCCAATACACAGCTAGACACCTGGAGAGAAAAAAGAAGTTGTAGTCCATATCTATTACACTGGAAAAAGCCATAAAAAGATGGTCAGGATAATAAAAACCCGGGCGTCAGTTGATGAGATTGATGAGAGATGCTGTAGACGCAGTCACACTTTCCTTCCCAATGGAGAGGCAATTTTAGTGTTGACGTGAATTGGCATGAATTTTCAGTGTTTTCAGCGTGATCTCCGAAGTTTGATTGGGGCATAATTTTTAGGGCGATGGAAACCATTAGTGGAAAATTATATTAGAGATCTCGATATAACTGGCATGCGTTTAAAGGTATTGGCATCCAACAGGCAGGAACACGAATACGATGTTCACACTGTCAACACAACGGAAAATGCTGCAATGCCCTTTTGACTTATGCACACATCCTAGTTGTCTTTGTTCATCTGTTGTGTAAGTTCTGTCCATAAAGTTGCTGTGTTTTTATAGTATTACAGTTTTTTCCATGAAGCTTGTCCTTATTTTCCAAAAGATGTCATTGACATAATCATAGTGTGTTTGTATGGAGGGGTTGCTTGTCATCAAGTCTGATGAGTTTTGTTTTGTGTTTATAGATTGGAACATTTATGACGCACTCTGGGGAATATTTCTTAGAACCTCTATTGCAAGCCAACGGAGAAGAATACGAGGAGGAACACAACAAACCTCACCTTGTCTACAGACATGACAGGAACAAAAGCAGTCAGGCCAGCAGCGACTCCAAACCTTGCGCGGCTTCAGGTAAGGAACTGGGCTGTTCTTGCCCAAAGCGAGATTCCTGCAGCTTCAATTCATTGTCTCCAAACATCAGTGGGAGGGCACGATTTCTTTCACCACTTTACCTGACCCCACTCTGTTTATTGGTGTAATGTTAATGAGAAATGCATGAACCACTGAGACATGTGGCCTCCCAGCACTTGGCACGCTGGCTAGCAGGACAATTTGAGCCCTATTATGAAATGTTGTTGTAATTCTGAGCCAAATGAAAGAAAATCAGTTCCAGAATGTTTGACATTTTACAGCTGGGTTTCTAAATAGTTAACCCTGCTTCGAAACTGAAAAAGCCCAAATAATGGCCCTTAAACTTAGCCTTGCATTAACTGTGGTATTTGAATCCACCCATTTTATTTGAATGTTTATGACTTCAGCCTTTTGGTACTAGAGAGACCCCACAAAAAGAGAAGTGACCCAGCAAAGTTCACCTCGCGCAAGTGTAAAGAATCACAAGCTGCGATCTTTGTGGGCGGCCTTTGTCGTGAAAACTATAAATCTTGTATGTGCAGGGTACCCTAGTTGCTTGTAGTCTGAACTTTGTGTCTCAGTTGGGGCCATTGTCTTCCTCTTGAGTTTCAAGTGGCTTGAGTGACCCACACGGCTGGACTTATACCTCCTTAATATGCTTCGCATTCAGCAGCTGCAGTCTGTGTGTGGCACAAACCATCTTGATTGTCTCTGCCAAGCTTTTGAAATATGCTGCCTCAGTGGGGTGGTATGGGGGTGGGTGGAGCTGTTTAGAATGCAAAGTCTCGGGTCTGATCTTAGATGAGCCCATCCACTCAAGAATGGCAAGGGTCCTCAAACATTTCTCAGCTCAAGTTTCTGGCCAAGAAATAAATACAAATAACAATAGTGTTGGGCAAATATTTTCAAGTAAAGAAGCAAAATGATGGCCTCGGCTCGGAGCTCACCAGTAAGTTGACACCTGCCGCCATCATCAAAGGTCAAAACAAACACACAATGGCACAGGATTAAAAGAGACAGTCTGAGAGCAGCAGTAGGTGTTTCAGGCCTGACTTTTGTACCCTTTCAGATAAACCCCTTTGGCAGATGAAGTGATAAGTGTCTGCTTTGATGCACTGTGGAGGAGAGGGACTGCGCAAGTGCAGTCTGACTGGCAGCGTCTACACTTGCTAGCACACAGTCTCTGGCATGTGGGCACTCCTATTCCACTGGGCACAGCATGTTTGAGTCTGGTATTGATCCTTCATATATATAGCCACAGTGGTGGTAAACCCTGACAGCCCAGAGACTACTGTATATAATGTTTGAGTTGGTGACCAAACATTTGTGGGGAACCTCCTCTTATTGACCTCACTCCTCGCTCCTTCATTTTCACTACACTCCCTCCCACAGAGCGTTGTTGCTATGATGATATTTCCCTGTCCTTGTGTCTGCCACCCAGGCAGGCTGGCTGTGTTCATGCCAGTCGACAGCGGGAGTCCGTAAGCCGTTGAACTTTGAAGCTGCGCTGGGCACGGGCCGGCACACACTTCAGACCAGCCAAGCCCCATCCAGCTAGCCTAAATATGGAACTGCTTAGCCCCATAATTGCAGTGGGGCTAAATGTTTTGTGCAACAAGAAGATGCAAGGAGAAAAAAATATCTATAAATATATATATAAACTAGGAGCACAGAGCAACCCTTTGTTTTTCCGGTTCACCATCCGTAATGATTAATTTTTTAGCCCACCACATTTATTGTGTGCCAGATGGTCTTCTAAGATCACAATGAGTTTATAATTATTCCAGTGGGATGTTTTGGAGAGGGCCAGTTCCAGGGAAGGGACTGGGAATAGCCGTGATTTTTAGCAGCGTTTGCCACTGTGCGTTCCTTTGTGTGTCGCTGGACCACCCGAGGAGATGAGAGGAGCTGATTTACATGCTGTTGTCCCCTCTCAGGGAGACAGAGACGTTCCCAAGCCAGTGAATTCCACTTCAGCCACAGAGTGGTTCAGCCCCCGTCTCTCCTTATTCAGAAGGGGGCCTGTTGTCACCACGGACTCCATGGTGCTGGAAGGCTCTTAAGCTTGCCGCTGACTGGCCACTCCGGTGTCAACTCTGCTCTAGGAAAGGGACACTGGATGCTGAGGAGAGCGTGGAGTTCAAGGAGAATAACTCCTCTCAACTCTGGCCGCTTCCCCAGGTGGTGATCAGTGGGAACACAGTGCACTTAAAAGCCTCCTTTGTCAGAGACGGTGATCTCAGGGTCCTTACTATACGCACTTCTAATGCGCCCCCGCCCTAACACTGGCATCCTCTTCGCCTGAAAGAGAAGTCTTGTCTTGAATCAAAGTTTTCGCCCTGGTTGGGGGGGATAGCTGGCTCAATCTGCCAAATGTCCCAGTTCATCGGAACAGCACAGAAATGCCCTCAATGGCCCAGCCAGTAGGTCTCCTCTGTGTATGTCTGAAAGATATTTGTGTTGCTACTCCTTTCAGGGGAAGGGGGAAGAAGTCTTTTTTCCCCTCCCTTTTTTTCTTCCCTTTTGCTCAGCTCTTCTGAGAGAGCCCCTTTGAAACAAGACAGGGCTGAAAAGGAGGCTGTTTTGTCAAGAGGCCGTGCAGCAGCAGACAAACAGAATGTGTATCTCCCCAGAAAAGATAACCGTCACAAGATAAGGTTCATGTTTAAGCTATCTGGTTTCGTATTACAGTCTGCTCAGCATGCGCCTACAACTTTGTCTTCGTTGATGTCTCAACGAAGTGAGTTGAAGAAGTGAGTTAAAAGAGTTTGACTTTTCTCTCTGAAGAGAATTCATTAAGATGTTGTGAGGTGGAACTTAACGTTTATCTCACTGTTGTGGGGCTGTTTGTAAGCTTGGATAATGCCATTTATGATTGTTCATCACTGGTCTTGTTTTAAACAACCAAAAGTCCATTGGAAATGCCACTGTGCCTTTTCCCATTTACTAAGACACGCAATACCACAAATTCTTTTCCATAAGTTAAACGTTATAATGAATGCACCTTTGATTCCATGGCTTTTCCCATAGAGCAATGTGTTGCTGGGAAGTTGCAGGCATGTTTCCAACAGTGTGGTGGGAATCTGTTGAGATTGGCTTACTTGAGCTTCAGTGGAGGTGTATAGAGCTGTAATGTATGGGTGTCCTTGTCCTCGCCGTGTGCTCTTGTCGTCGTTGTGAGTCTTTCAGCAGAGTGGTTAGTCTTGTTCTTTCCAGCGCTGTCTTCATCAGTACAGTGTTGATGGAGCTGGAGCTATAATAAAGCCTGGAAGAGGGGCATGCTTTGCTTCATCCTGGCCTTCCTGTGTGAAGGGGCTTAAGCGTGTTATCTGTCATGACTGGATAATGAAGCTGGGTTTGATCCATTCTTGTCTTGGGTGGGAAGTCATTTTTACAAGCTCGCTCGTGTGATGGATGAGTTTTTTCCAAGGGGAAAATGTGCTAATGGGGAAAGTATTGCCACACATTTGTCATTCCACACAGCCCCTTGAGGGCACAAACATGCATTTGTGCAGCATTAACTGTAATCATGAAAATAATGAAAAGACCCTTGAAGACATTGAGAAGAATTATACACAGTAATTAAAATGTTGATTGCGTTTGGGTGAGGGATAACTTTTCAGAACTGCTTGAATAGGCTTGAGTTTAAGTGATATGAGACAGAGCATAGATGGGCCAGCGTTGCAATTAAAACAGTGGTGGGCAAGTACACAGCATAGCAAGAGCAATTTGCTAACTGATGTGTCACCAAAGACTGTAACTGACAGAGTGATATTAGAAATGTTGCCATCTTCATGTGGCTTTGTGTCTCCATGTCAACGGTGCCGGGTGAAGGAGCCCCCCTTTCCTCAAGCACTGAAGCAAAACATCCCAAAGCCTGAAATCTATGCATGTTAGTGAGTTGACCTAGTGCCAATTCCGAAAGCAAATTCATGGAAGCCCATTGCGCACCTGGTGGGCCTGCTTCCCTTTTCTTACTTTGTGTGACAAGGAGCTTTTAATATGTAAATCAAGGCCGTGGGAATGTGCATCCAAGAAAGCTGCTGGGAAAACTTTGTGTGTGGTTGACATCAGTAATATCTCTGGAAATATTCTTCCTCTGGGACAATATCCATGCAAATTACATTGGTAGTTGGAGGCAGGCTCTTGACTGCGGGCCAAGTGTGTGCTTTTTACTCAGTGTGAAAGTGATGGATCAGGTCTCACTATTCAGGTGCTTTTATCATGTGCTCTAACTCCCCGACAGCAAGCAGCAGACATCTTGGGTGGTTTTTTTGCCACTGTTTACTTGCGACGTGTTGCAAGGCCGATTAAGTTTTTAAGAGCAGGAGCACACACGTTAAGCCAGCATGGGCTTTTTTTTTTGGCCTTTTGCCTTTTTTTAAACCAGAACTGCTTTAGGCTGAAAGCCTTGATGTGCAGCGCTTAATGTTGCTGGCTGAGGGTTATCTGTGCTCTGGCTGGCATGCTGATCTCAATGTCATAGTCAAGCACTGATAATCAAAAGGCTGAACGGCATAGGGGTGGATTCTTCCCTCTGCTGGCTTTTTGGGGCTTTGGCTGCAGGGGAGGGTGTGTGCTTGCGTGCAAACATTAATGAGATGTTCCAAAAAGCCAAGAATGGAAGTAGAAGGCCATGCCTTCGGTAAGCAGCCGCCTCAGTCAGGTCGTAATGTCCAATTTGTTGGCAGTGTGCTCCCCAAATCCCAGTGCGCCCATGCCTGTGAGAACCTTGGGTGCCTGCCGTCATTCTGCTGCCTTCGCAAGCGGCCATCAATGGGTTTGTTTACATGGAAAATGGCCTCTCATGTCGTCCGACCCACTACTGAGTCGGCCAATTGCCGGCCGCCTGCTAGCCTTTCATGTGGGTGAATAGGACCTCTCACTGACTTTGATTCCCCCGCTCTGTTTGAGATAACTCATCACATTGCATGGTTGCATGTGAACTCGAGCCTATTTTCATTGTGCAGCTACATGCTAAGATCTTAGTTCACCGTCATTAAAACTACACAAACAATTGCCGAAAAGTTATTGTTTTGTTATGCTCTACCTGATGTTGTTAATGTGTCATAAATATCTGCTTTGTCATAAATTCTAATGTAATTCCTCCATTTAAGTCAGTCCTGTTCAGAGTGGTTATAAAGACGTGTGATTGGCAGGTAATGTTAAGAGTGATTAATGTACGCTAATGATTTCAATAGGTTCCCTGAATTTTCTCATGCTCAGGGGGCTCTAGAGGACCTTTCAGAACTCATGCCAGCACCTCATCTATTCTCTTGTTATCCCTTCTGAGAACCATAGTTACAGAATGCTATTGTGTGTCTGTGTGTGTGTGTGTGTGTGTGTGTGTGAGAGAGAGAGAGAGAGATAGTAAATATATGTGGGTGTTTGTGTGAGTGCTAACACCTCTTTCTATGGCGCTTATCTCTGTGCCTTGTGAGAGCTTGTCCTCCTGGCACAGTTGTGAGTGTTTCAGCTGGCCAGTGTCCATGGCCACCATTGCCTATCCTAACCCCCCCAACCCTGGGAATGGCCCGGCTCTTTCCTCCCAGTGCTCTCCATCCACTTTGTCTTTTCAGGCCTATCTCACACACACATGCAGGTTCCCCCATTCTCTGCCTGTATACCTTATCATGCCTTTGGATTTGCCTTACTGAAGGACATTTGAAGTACAGCCACTGTGTGTGTGTGTTTGTGTGTGTGTGTGTGTATGTGTGTGTGTGTTTGTGCACCAGAGTAACTTAAATACATTTTACAGTGTGATGCTTGTGGCTGTTAGAAATGATGTAATGCATCATGTGAATAAGTATTAAGTTGTCTGTCAGCTACATGTGCAGTCCATCAGCTAAATCAAGTGACTGAAGAATGCAGTTGCGCAGTGTTTTTATTGCACTGTCACTGACTCATCCCCCTCCATATAAACACAAAAGCCATCTGACTTATGCGATGCGAATCGCGTTAGCACCCCGTTATACACCCGAGTTGCCATGTCGTCAGGGCTAGCCAGTGGCCAGAGCCCACCAGCGGGCTGGGATGTTGTGGACGGGGATTCTAGTGACACATTCCAGCAGCTATTTTTTGCTGTGTGTGAGTGTATGCCATCTGGGTATGTTGACTGTGCGCTGGTCAGGAGGCCAGACGCGGTCGGAGCTGGCAGGTGGTGACAGGTGAGGAGTACCTGTGACCCAGAGGGGAGACATCGCTGACCTTGTTTTTGATTCTGATGCTAGTTTATTTGAGTGTGTGTGTGTGTGTGTGTGTGTGTCTGTGTGTGTGTTCAAGCTAATTTGAGCAAGGTTTGTGTTAAAAGTCTAACTAAATTCTTGCTATACGGAAAGAAATAGCTTTCGTCTTCCTACTCCTATTAGGCATCCACATTAAACATTATGTCTGGTCTAGCTCCGTCTAGCTCCACTTCCCCATGAGCTGCAGTAGAACTTCAGCCTGTACACTCTTCCCATTCGGCAACACGTGTTCCCAACAGCTGTATATTTTAAGAAGCAACGTTTTACGAGGTGGCACTTGTCAAAAATACGTCTACCCCGCTTATCGCTTGTATACTCAGGCAGTATGTGACGAGTGCTGAACTGGCGAGCTGGGAGGAACATGAGGCTTAACAGTAGCCAGGTGCTCCGTGATCCTCTCTCTCTGTCTCGCCGTCTCTCTCTCCTCCGTCGGCACAGTTCACACGGCTGCGCTCCTAACACCTCATCTGAAAGTGAGGTGGATGGATTGCAACCATCGCCATAACTCGTGGACCACAGCCTAACCTGTACTAGGGGAGTGTGTGTGTGTGTGTGTGTGTGTGTGTGTGTGTATGTGTGTGTGTGTGTGGGAGGGAGGGGGGGTTAGTGTAATTGATTCAGGGCTGGGGGGGTTTATGACCCTGTGCGCTCTCTCCTGTGTCTTTTCTTGGGCCTCATTTTCTTTTGCAGTGCAGTGCACTTTACAGTACAGTAAACTTTTACAGTACAATACACTTTACAGTACAGTCCACTCTTCTCCTTAGTGCTCAGAGCCTCTGAGATGTTTAGATGTGTGGAGGATGAATGTTTCTATGTGGCTCTGATTATGTTGTACTTTAATCACTCACATCACATTTGTTTGTGTGTATGTGTGTGTGTGTGTGTGTGTGCATGTGTGTGTGTGTGTGTGTGTGTGTGTATGTGTTACTGTCTGTGTCTCCTGACTCTCACTAGATTCCTTTTACTCTCTGTGTCTTTCCTGCTGTGTCTGGATAATAACAGTTTATGGACATTGTGTGTATATATGTGTGTGTGTGTGTGTGTGTGTGTGTGTGTGTGTGTGTGTCTCAGGCTTGTCTCTGTGGGCCTGCGCGTTGCCATCCTTTCAGAGCTGTAAGGTCATGCCTCCTCACACTGAACATGTTTCACAGCAACAATTTGTTCAGTCTTTTCCCCCTGTCTAGCCGTAGATTGCACTTAATTGCAGCTCTGCTGATTTTTCTCCCTGATGTGTTGCACTGTCAATTAAACTGCCATAATAAGCCGACCTTTTGCCAGCCGAGGCATTACCTATGTTTTATGTGAAGTGCGCTGCCAGTGTAATTGGCTCCCAGGTGCTAGCTAGCTTTTAGTTCTCAGTGGGTCGTTGTGTAAGAATGCTGTAATTAGTACAACAATGAAATCACTGTAGCCTATAGCTAGGTTCTAGCTAAGGAGAGAGAATGAGATGTGGAAGGAGCGTTGAGTAAGAGAGGCTTTTCTTGTGCAGCTTGGCTTAATCGCACAGAGCAAACTGACATCCATGTGTTGATGCTATCCGTGTAATGTATATGTGTATCCTGTGGTTTGGCTTGAGGCCTTAATGGGTTTTGTCAACAAGGCGCTGAAGATGCTGGCCCAGTGGTTTAGGAGACGCGGACTGTTTTTTGCGATGGTGGTCCGTTGGACGTGCTGGGGTGTGCTGGGCGGCGGGTCAGATATGCGTAAACTTTGCATGTCGCTGGGCTAAACACGGACGCAGCTGGCCGTCCAGATCGGTTTGATGTATGTTTTTTGATCCATTCCATCAGGCTGCGCTCCTCTCAGGCCAGCCCGAGATTAACCTGCGCTGCCCCCAGAGATCTGGCACGCCATGCGTTCTCACGGTGGAGACTGATGCTTCATGCTCTCTCTCTTTTTTGTCCCTCTTCCTTCCTCCCTCTCTTTCTATGTCTTCCTCTCTCTCATCCTCTCTTGAAAACACATTTTGTTTACTAATCTAGGGCTTAGGCTTGAAGAGTGTTATGTCATCCCTCTTGACATGAGGTGCTGCCCTTTTTCTTCTTTGACATATGATCTTTGTTTGTGGACCATGTTTGGAAATGTATGGTTCTGGCAGTCTCAGTGTATTAATTGAGGCTCTTTACACCTTGATGACATGGAAACACTGTCGCATCGGCTGGTTGATGGGCACTGTTAGGTGCCATCTCTCACCAAACCTTTTATGAGCTTTGAAATGCCTGAGAGGTTGAGCTCATGACTATCGGAAAGATGACAGAGATTTGAGGAAGTGTGTGTGGCTTGTGTTTGCCCAGATGAGTGGGGCACCTCAGGCTGTAGGAGTGTAAGGCATTAGTAGGAAAAGTGTTGTGTAGGTTTGGTACTGAATCAATGGTTCACTGAACAAAAAATGTGAACCGTTAAACCATTGAATTAAGAACCAGTGAACATTTGTTTTATATACATAAATACATATATCTATCTATATATCTGTATATACATAAGTGAACTGATTAAAGCTAGGGTCTACGATTTTGAATATTTGTAATTATATCAACTTCGTTTTTATTGTGATTATGGTCCTGTGGACCGATCTTCACAATATGAATAATCAAAAGAACGAAAAAAATCCATTCAGTGGGATGCATTTTTCAAATCTGTCTCAGAGGCTCAAGTGATTTTCAGAAACTTAGACCCTAGGTTTAAGCAAGCACTTTCGAGCAGATGTCAGGTATGTTGTGTTTTGGCTATTATTGTGGATGTTTTAGGCTTGTGGTATTTTTGCACCCCCAAACCACGGTCTCTACATCAGGCTCGCACCCGCCGCTTTGTGCGAAGTGAATTTGTGGGTGAGGCTATTGAATGCATGGCAGCGCTAGCATGGAGCTGTCAGAACATTCAGTACTCTTAATTCCTCGTCTGGTCTCATCAATGTGCTTTTTGTTCCTCTCGGATCTCCGCAGGCTTCGGTCCCTTGCTACTAAAGGCCCAATTAGCCGGAGTGCTCTTTGCAGCACGGAGGAAAAATCCTCCCCCTGTGTGAAGGCCCACTGCCGCAGTGTGTGTGGACACCAGAAGGATGGGCACTGCAGTGGGCTACTCCCCACAGCCACCACCCCCTTCACCCCTCTTGCCCTGGCACAGAAACGGATCACATGGTGACAGGTGCTACAGACTGTGCCAGTGTGCCAGGGTGCCATGCTCGGTCTCCTGTGCCCGCCGTAGGCATCCATCCAACTGTGCAGAGTGTCTGCACAGAATCCCTTCTCTCTGTCTCTCTCTCAGTCCCTCTCTTTTTCTCTCTCCCCTCTCCTCACACACACACACAAACACACACACAAACACACACACAGACACCAACAGTGTTATTGTTATTGTCACAGCAGAGTGGAGTTTAGTGGTTGACTTCATTTCTATTTTAGTTGTTTAGGTTTGGTACATGCAAAGCAGTGTCGTTTTCCTCATGTTTACTGTTAAGCCCGTCTATTCTCTGCAGACAGGGCTGATATGCAGTGCTTAAAGATCTTTAAAGGTGGTATAGTGAGGCGAGAGCGTCTCTGAGCTGACACAAAGAGGTAGTGGGAGCCCACTGGGGGAGACTATCCCTTGGGGCAACAGGGCTAAAAGCAGGAAGTAATTATGTGTGTTTACATTGCCCGTGGTCAGGTTTTCTTTTGTGCTGTTTTGCAATGGGAGTTTTACGCCCCAACAAATCCAGCCCGTGTTTTAAACGGTGCCTTGTTTCACTCACTTGTTGGACTTGTCTTTTTAAAGTAGAGCAGAAGAACACTCCCAGTTGACCTTAAGAGTTATCTGACATGTCTCTTTTTTTTCTGTACACGTACTTTACCGTGTTAAGTTCGTGTGCATGTTGTGAGTAAATCCATCCATGCCCTTTCTGAGATTCAGTTTTGAGTTGGTGACCTTTCTCAGTGCTCAGTGCCGGAGAGATGGTCCATGAGGGCCAGGATGGATTGGTGCCACAGGAATGTCGATCCCAGAACAGCTGTGAGAGGTTAAAATACAGAAATATGTCTACGCTCCCCCCGCAGCAGGCAGTACCAATATTACACGCAGAACAGCGCTGACATAACCACACATGTGGCCATACATCACTCTGGGGCTGAGAGCACACGTTTCATGAACAGCGCTGCCGGCGGATGAAGGAGGAGGAGGCCCAGAACCATTGCTCACGTCATGCCACGTCACGCTGGCGGCTAACAGAGTCTGACCCTCTTTGCTGGGGACAGTCTTTGCCTCGCTCATTCACTTTCTCCATCTCTCCGGTTTAAACACACATTCACAAATTCCAATCAATCATTTTTTTTGAGGGTGTAGTCTACACATTATTCACAGTTTCTTTCTCTGTCTTTTTCTCATGGTAGTAATAGTCAGATGTCAGGGTCCGACATCAGTGGCTGAAGCTGACCTGTGTGTGTGTGTGTGTGTGTGTGTGTGTGTGTGTGTGTGATCGTGTCTGAAACGGTACCCAGGGTGTATTGCGCTGCACTGTGTGTGAGTGTTAAGGGCAGATTGAAGAGGGCCTGTCAGTCTGCGTCAGTGGAAAATCCTGTCTCAGCACAATTTCATTTCGAATGCACTCCATCGGTATGACTGACACCACGAAAGGCCAAAGGCATCTACAGAAGAACTCGTCCTGTCACTCGGGGTTGTATAAACATGCCCAGAGCAGTCAATGTTATCCCACCACCTTTTCACCTCACCCCTGAGAGCATTCACTGTTATCTCCTTCTCTGTGTCTGATTTTCTATGTAAACCTGTAAATGTAAGAAGCATTTTAAATCATTTTCACACTTATTTTAAAAGTAAATGTTTTAACTATTTCTTTGTACATTTTGAATACAGCTCCACGTTGTTTTTAATTTATTTTTTAAAATTTTATATAGATTGAAAATTCACTTTAAAATGGAAAATTCTGTCTCTTTCTTTAATCTGTCTCTTTCTCTCTTTATCTTGCCCTCACTCTCTCTACTTAGCTTACACTCTCACACTTATATACATACACTTATATATATATACTTATATACTCGTATTCTTTCGTTGTCTTATTCACACAATCACCCTCTCCACTCCTCTCTGTTTTTCTGTGTGATTGTGGTGTTTGGTGATGTGTGCTGCTCATTGTGTTGCTTGTATCTAAGGGCTGTTGGCTCGACTGGGCCGAGTGTACACTTCTATGGGTGCTTTCTGCATGGTGCCACAGGCACGTGCCCTGTGCACACTTTCCACTTGAAGGCAAACCAGTCAGCCTAACACCCGGGCCGTGTCTTACCTCTCTCTCTCTGTCATTCCATTCTTTCAAGTCTCTCTCTCTCTTTTCCTGTTTCTTTCTCTGTGTCTGTCTCCCATAGAGACGGCTTGAGGTGAATTGGTGCGCTGCGGAGCCTTGACTCTAGTAGGACAGTGTGTGAGGTGCAGTGTCCCATGTGTTGCGTATGTATTTAAAGCACTCTGTAATAATATCAAGGTGTCTGGAGGATAATGGAGTGTGTGGAGATGAATGCAGACCTCACTGAACTCAGCATGTGACGGCTGTGCACGTGTTTATGTCTGTGTGAGAGTGGAGCAGGGAAATTATTCTGGTGGGTCCTTTGGTGATGCCCATACAACTCAACAAGCACTGGGCTTTTAGTGAGGCCTTGTCTGAAGCCTTAAGGCCCACAAATCTTTCAGAGTTCAGCTGGAATCACAGACGTCCACTGTATTGTTTACTGTAAAACTGTCATGGCCTGTGTCTTGTCAGAGGTGTCGGTCAGGCCGGCTGTTTTCATGTTTGTTTTGTTGAGAGATGGAATGCTGCCATACAGTAGGCCTAGTTCAGTAGGCTGCAGCCCACTGAGACTATTCACAGTGCCGCACTAATACCCAGAATTGCTTTGGTACCCTGGACATGGGATTGAAATTGTCATGTGAAATATATGTTGTTGGTAAGAACCTATTACCTGCTTAGAATCGCAGCAATGACTCAGAGAGATTGCATAATATTGCAGCTAGCCAATAGCCTCTAGGTGATTTGGGCTAACCAGTAAACTAGGTTTCTATGTAAAATAAATTGGTGTAAGCACCGTGTGTCATGAAATATTTTGGCCACTGTGGATAAGCTAATGCTGTTTGAGGTTATGCCTTGCCATTAACAGTAAAGCACATACTATTGTTTTTCTGCAGAGGAGCACCGAAGCCCGTCAAAGCACCATGTGTCCCTCCAGAGTGACAGGCCAATGGGACAGGAGGTGAACTCCTTACGGGAAACAGTGACTCTCCACCACTCCTCTTCCCCCACCTCCACCTCCTTCACTCACACTAATGAAAGCCATGCGCCCCCCCACTCACGACGGAAGCGCTTCCTCTCCTACCCTCGCTTTGTGGAGCTCATGGTGACCGCCGATGCCAAAATGGCCCGACACCACGGACGGAACTTAGAGCACTACATCCTAACAATCATGTCAGTAGTAAGTAAAGCATTGTTCTTCCAAAACTACTCAACATTGTTATACACCATTGTTTTTACATCTTTACGTTGTTTTACATAATTTTTGTGTTGTTTCACAGTGTTTAACTGCGTTGTTATTTTAACGCTCCAAACCTTTAAGCCGCTCCAAACATGACGTAATGTGACGTGGAGTGGTTAGCACGAAAAATCAACTGTGTTTTTTTCAGCTCCAGTTTTTTTTTCTTCTAGTTTCTTGGTACAGACAGCACCCAGATCATTTTCTCGACCTGTCCTCTTAATTGAGCAAGCTCTGAGTCGACTGTGGGTGTTTCCGCATGTTTGCTTTAATCTGCGCCGCAGCCTTTGGACCGCATGTGTGCCTAGTGGAGGCCCTAAGCTGTTTGCTGTCCGATGCGAAGCGATTGGAGGTGTGGCGTTTAGTTATGTCTGCTCAGTGTGAATTTTGTCTATGTGTGCCCTCAGAGGTCAGGTCAGGGTTAGACTCAAGCGCTTTGTTTTGTCTCGGGGTGCAACCGAGCAGCAGGAGCAAACAGTGTGGCTGCCTACAGTTCTGCTGCAATGAGTGCACTGAGGAATGTTTGATCATTAAAATAGTCTTTCTTTATTGAAGTCCTTCCTTGTTAAAGCTCTCTGTTTATTGTTTGTCTGTCGCTTCTGAAAGTGAACAAGAGCAGACAGATACATAAATAAACTGTTGGAAGGGTTTTGTGACTTTTAATAAGGCATATATATATATATCTTACATAGACAGTGAAATTATACAACCCTTTTATGTTTTTTTTCATCCAGTTTCCTAGCCATCACTCTGTGTTGAAGGTTGCAGAAAACCGAGAGATTTAAAGCTTTTCCAATTTTACTCTGATGGCTTTTTTTGGAACAAAGCCTGTTTTACATTTCATCTGTGCATTTACTGTAAGTTCAAAGCTATATCTAGGTTGAGAAGTGCTGCCTACATTGTGTTGGAATTATACAGTTTTTGTTCAATTTTCCAGAATAGTCTATGCAAACTGCAAGTACCACTTTTTAATTGTCAAAAAATATAATAAGTATATTGAATGTTATTTAAAAAGCATAATAAAGAACCACATGTTTGCCAATCTCTTCATCAATTATCTTAACGATTAAAACCCATTTGAAGTGGAAAGTTTCTGCCTGTATCTCCTTGGAGGATGACACACTGTCTCCCAAAGTTGCATTTTTTGAGATGTGTTGCCACCCCCCTTCAAAGATCATCAAGGTTCTCAGTTGGATTGAGGTCAGAGTCATGGTGGTATTCACCCTCATCTGCATAGACTATTCTGGAAAAATGAACAAATACAGCATATGCATAATAATTGGTTGGATGCAGTAAAAAAAAGTGAAGCTGGTGCATTCTGCAGGTACTGTTCAGCATACTCAGCAGAAAGCCAAGGAATGGCTGTGTCTTGAGCGAAGGCTATGCGGGTGGAGGGAGAGTAGGGCGGCCCGGGAGAAGAGGGGCAGGTAGAATGGGGTGTTGTTTGGGTGCAGGCAGCCTGATGGATGGGCTCTTTAGAGAAGGCTGCTGCTGATGTCATGCTGGTGCGTTTGCAGTGACCGGAGAGAGGCTGGCCTGGGAGTCCCACTGCCCCCTCTCTTCTCCTCTCTTCTCTCTTCTCGCTGTGCTTTATGGTCTTGTCCATTAGTGACACTGATTTATAAGCTGGCACTGGCTCATGTCTGTCTCTCTTTTTCTCTTTCTCCTGCTCTATGTCCTTCTGTCTCTTGCTCCCTCTTTCTAAAGCTTCCTCTCTCTCTCTCTATTTTCTCTGTCGCACTCTATCCTGTCTCTCATCTCACCATCCCTAGCTCCCTCTCTCTGTCTCCATGCTGTGGAGGAGGCCGCTGGTTCTTGTTGCCTTTAGGCTGTGACAGGCTGAATGTTTATAGTGGGCTAATGAGTTCCTGTCAGGGCTCCGTGCATTGCCTCAGGAGTAGGGTGACCGCTATTGACACACACACACACACACACACACACACATACTTTCACAAATACACAGACCCACACAGGGGTTGGTTCCCACTGATGGTCTTTTACTGATGCTGATGAAGCTTCTGAGAGAGGCCCTGTTTGCAGTGAATGAAAAATAGAAGAAAAATACACTTTTTTGGAATAGGGATGAAGAAAGATTAAAAAATGGATAACCTATTGAGGATATTTGTGTGTTTTCTTTCTATAAAGTGGTAGTGAGTGGTAACGACGGTTGAACATTAGTTTGCCTGTCTTGTCTGTGTGCTCCTCTCATTACAGGTGGCTGCCATCTACAAAGACCCTAGTGTGGGGAACCTCATCAACATCCTGGTGGTAAAGATCATTGTCCTTCATAACGAGCAGGTGAGAAGATCACATTCCTCGAAAGCATCATATTACAATGATGATAAGCTCACTAGTACATCTTATGGCCAACTTATCCAGCTAAGGAAGTCCAGTAACTACACAATGGAGTCATCAAAAACCTCAGTTTTTCTAGTCAGCTTATGTGTTTGATGGCTGACTGTACTGGCCTTAAGATCCATGGTTTCAGTGCTAATCTCCGCAGACCTGACTGACCAAATTCCCCCAGTACTTACCCTGGCTTAATTGCAATGGAAACACCATTAAGTCAGCCCTCACACTGTGCAACGGTGTGCACAGCCCAACCTATAGAGTTCAGAGTGGTTTACAAAATAGGTGCTTGCATGACCCTACCCTTCGCCTCATAGCCTTTATGCCTCTCTGTCTCATGGTTTTCACGTCATGGCTTTCACTCTCTCTGTCATTGTTTTCTTTCCGTCATACATTAAGGAGGGTCCGACCATCAACTTCAATGCAGCCAACACCCTTCACAGCTTCTGTGTGTGGCAGCAGGGACAGAACACACTGGATGACAACCACCCGTCCCACCACGACACTGCCCTTCTCATGACCAGGTCACCAGACCTCCCTCCCTCCTTCATTTCTCATTCAAGGCCACTGGGGAATTTTGGCATTGATACCCTACCCCAACCAGTAATAATTCTGTGCCTTTGCTGCATCAACACAGTATGTGTGTGTGTGTGTGTGTGTGTGTGAGTGTGTGTGTGTGTGTGTGTGTGTGTGTTATTGTGACTCTGATTCTGTTGTGTCTACCCATGCAGGGAGGACATATGTCGGGCGAAGGACAAGTGCGACACACTGGGTAAGTAGGGCTTCCTGCTGCTTTGATATCTGTGCCAAATCGGCTGTCGTCAGTAACAGGGCTGCGAAAAGCCTTTACAGTCTTGCCGCAGCAGCCCGGCTCATTGCAGGGACGTCAAGAAAATCTGTCTTCCTCCAAAGTGACTTAATCAGTGCAGGTGGACTGGTGGGGTCAGCGATGGCAGTAGAGAGCTAATCTCCACAGCTAGATGGCTTAATGGCCTTTGGCAAAGTCTCTTGCTGTCTGCCGCCTTTTTCTCGCTCTCCCTACTTTCTCTTTTCAGTTAACTCTCTCACTTTCTTTCTCTCTCTTCCTCTCTCTCTCTCTCTCTCTCTTTCCCTCTCCCTTTTGTGCATCTCTGTGAAGCTGGGTCTCTGTGTGTTACTGACCTTTCAGGGCTGGCCGAGCTGGGGACCATGTGCGACCCATACCGGAGCTGCTCCATCAGCGAGGAGAACGGCCTGAGCGCCTCCTTCACCATCGCACACGAGCTGGGCCACGTGTAAGTCCTTCACAAGCATCCATTCCCTGCCCCCTCCGACCTCAAACCCTGCTACCCCACTGAACCTCACCCCTCAACCCCCCCGATCCCAAACAAGTAACAAAAGGGGCTCTTATCCCGTAGGTGCGCACAGGTGCAAAATATAATAAAGGCGAGGAGGTCTTTAATAACATGGCAGGATTAATACAGCTTCGACACTGTATGGCCTTGCCGTGCTTAACCCTATGGGGTTGTGGGGAAGCTTGACGTGGCCAAAGTGCGAAGGGTCAAAATGTTTCTGAGGAATGTTTTCTAAAGAACAGTGGAGTATGGCAGCTGAAAAGTGCAATATTTGTAAAACAAATGATTGAAGCATCCCTGGCAGTTGATGAGGTTTAAAAACATTCCAGACAATGGAACGTCTTCCAGACAAGGACTGTTAAGAGAATAGAAATGGAATGGAACGTCTTCCAGACAAGGACTGTTAAGAGAATAGAAAAAGCTTTCATGTATACAGTGCACACACACACAGACACACACACACACACACACACACACACACACACACACACACACATACAGACATATACATAGCTGACCACATCTCGATTGCATGGCTAAGATGAAGCATTTTTTAATATGCCCTGGAGAGGGTCCCACCTAACAGATGACAGCGTAAATGCCTAATCCCTCTTCCCTTTGTTCTGCCACATGTGAAGGAAGGAATCGCACAAAGCTTCTAGCTGTGCATGGCGTGACATCATTGTTGGATTGGAGTGTCAGGAACACGCTTGTTCTCGCTGGCGGCTTTAGCGAGCACATCACGAGTGACATACATACATTACAAAGTCATCGTATACTGTATAATTACTGCGTAATAACTGTTGTGATAACACCACCTTCCCTTTGGGGGCTGTTTCCAAAATAGCCTGGAGCCGTCGCAAGTGTGAATATGACAGCGTGCACCCCCACCTCCCCCACTCTCTTCCTCTCATGAAAAGGCTGCTTTGTGGACAGATGACCAAACGTATAAACACATGAGCCGGTCTTTCATAAGCCTCGCTGTATTTACAAACATTAGCTTTGACAGTCCCGTCGCCTTGGCATGGCAGGGAGGAATTCTTCCCTCCTCCGTCACGCTCAGATCAGGGCGCTGATGGGTTTTCACACTCGGGGCTGCGGCGCTGTGGTCAGTGGTGCTTGGGCACCGTGTAAATGGGAGCAGTGTTAGTTGCGAAGGAAGAATGACAGCAATTTCCCGCCCCCCTCCGGGGTTAGCAGTTCATTGTGCCCCAGCAAGTGGGCCCATTTATGCCATTTATTGCAAAAAGAAAAAAATGCCTCAAAAGTATGCCTTGGTGGTGTGTGTTGTGGTATTCCAGCTGAGATCGCTACATAGCAGTCATTCGGATTTGGCCTCTCCTTTCTTTTTTTTTTTTTTTTTTACAGTTGACATCAGAGTTTCGATCTATCTGGTTGTTTTAAGAGTTTTGTGAAGTTGTTGAACAGCTGGGGCTCCCCTTGTGCCGTATAACATCTCAGGTACCGCAGCGGCCTTAAATTTCAGCATGTGGTGAGAGGACGCTGAGCAATTTAAAGGTTAGTGGCTCAGAGCTTAACCATCCTCCCAAACAGACCCCAGGGTGCAGTGTGTTTCACGTTTTAGATCATCCCAAAGAGTTCTGACACTTCGATAAGACATTAGAGCCTTTAATATTAGACAGGCCAGGTTTTAAGTGTGCCATAAATCCTCAGAAAACGCTTTGGCAGTCATTTCCTTGGAGCACATGGCCCTTGCTGACTTGTGAAGGAATGAAGTCACTCTGAGGTGAAAGACGGATTTGATTTTGCTGCGTGATAATTCACAATCGGAGCCTGGTAATCCCATTCTGATGTTCATATCCATCAGAGGCTCGTGTGTTGTCTTTTGAGAGAGTCAGAGTGTCTGTCTCAATGGACTCAGTGAAGTGTTTCGCCCTGCTCCAATGTAACATTGGCTAGTCATGGGAGCCTGTGTTGGTTCGGACTTCCATGGCTGGCTGGACGCATTATTTATGTGGTAGCTCTCTGAATGTGCAGCGCTCGTGACACCAGGAGGTCACTGCAAAGCGAACACTTTGGAAAATTTACGGGTCTTATTTATGAAACATCACAAGATGGAAAAAAAGTGTTTTTTTTCTCCCTCCATGTTAAAGTATCTCAGATGTTGTCGGCATATGTTAGTCATCTTCATTACATTGATACGTGATACTTAAAGGCAGAGCAAGCGGACGGAAAAAGTCGTGGAGAACGTGCTAGGTTGGCTGAGTTCTGCTTCGCTGGGTCGGAACTCAGTAAGTGCGGCTCTGCTCTGGACCAGTCCCATACAGTACATGCCATTCAGGACTCCCTTTCCCCACTGACCCGCTGTGTTGAAGAACAAAAGCACCGGTGGGGAGTTCCCAGACCCCGCACTGGACTGGAAAGATCAAAGAACACATTAGAGTTTCACACAGGGTAGCCCCGCTAAATTTTAGGTTTTCGAGACAGCAGCAAGAAGTTTTACGTATGGGGTTAAAGCAAATGCACAACCGAATGGGCACAATGACATCTTACCTGGCAGCCTAGGAACTCACTCCTATAGTACTATAGGTGAAGGCATACCATAGAGTTACATCAGGTTGTATGGTTGTTTGTCAATTAACAAGCCAGTTTAGAAATGTGTAGCCTACTTTGCCGTTTATTAGGCTTTCCTTTCTTTGTTTTAATTTCAAGCAGAAAACGTACTGAAAGGGAACATTGATTGTGTTTTAGGTGATGGCGAAAAAGCAACATGCTAATTATTTGGTTTGTGAATTTTGAATTCTGATTGCCTTGCCATTTCCTGTTCTGTCTCATAGGGACAATGGAGGTTGGACAAATACAAACAAAACTTAATACAACAATCACAAAAACACAACAAGCACACAGCTCCTCTACCTGTATATTCCAAGTGGGATGAGTCAGAATGCCCGAATTGTCAGGGCTACTGCTGTGGAACCTGATAAACAACCTGAAACTGCTTTTCTGGGACTCGTCTATTCGTAGTTTGATGCAAATATAGAAAGTAAACAGTTTTTTTTCTAATGTATGAAAACAGTGGTTGTGCACCATTGAGAATCCCTCTACATGCCAGCTGTGGGATATGTATGATATAAAAACAGTATATGATAATTAAATAAAATCTGTAAATCTGCAGATACTGTAGCTTTATGCAGCTGGGCATGTGGCCTCCCTGATCTATAAGTCTGTTTGTTCACAGCCGAAAGGACAGAGACTCAATGCTGCTACAGAACAGGAGACATATGGAGGTCTCACACCAGAGCTTTAGTCAGACTGTGCCTGTGTGTGTGTGTGTGTGTGTGTGTGTGTGACACAGACTGATGACTGATTTACTGACTGACTGACTGACGGACAGACCGACAGTGTTGGAGAAAGAAAGCCGGAGCTCGGCATGCCACAGTAAACACTAGCCAGCTGTGTTCATATTGAGCCTTCGAGCACACCACAGCAGAGATGCATATAGACGAGGGACATCCGCTGCTAATTCTGACATCAAACACTTTGAGTCTTGGGGTTTTTTTATGCACTCGAATCATTCATTCCCTTCGCATCGGAAGAGGATTCATTGTAGTCGTGCAAGTTCTTCCAAGACCAGTAATGAAGCTTTTGGTCAGAGACCCAAGGGCTTGGGAATGCCTGAATCCATATGGATAAATGTGGGTGTATATTTATAGGGAATGGGTTTTAAGAGCTTGTCATTTTGCCAGTGGATTTACATGCAATATGGCCCCGTTCTTTACCACAATAAAGGCTGTCCCTCTAAAATGGTCTAAAGGTTGAATCATCTAAAGGTTGAATTATCTGAGGGTAGCGCTGAAGGTGATTAGAACTGTCAATCTGGGTCTAGGGCTTGTTCACAGACTTCACAGGTGCACTTTTTTATTAAGGTCCACAGTTTCATTCCACCAAGACCCACCATTCCATGTGGAGCAGTCGATTGCTATTGCTGCTTCTCCAGAGGGTTTGAGGGTGACCCCCTTCTCCACTGGCACTGAGTATAAATCTTTTGACACTAATCCTCTGGGCCGAGTCCAGAGCCATTTAGCAGCAGCTTTGTTCAATAATTGTGTGTTTTCTGTTCCTCCGTTGTGTCGTAGCTTCAACATGCCCCACGATGACAACCCCAAATGCATGGAGACGGGCTTGAAGAACCAGTACCGCGTCATGGCGCCGGTGCTCAACTATGAAACGAGCCCGTGGATCTGGTCCAAATGCAGCCGCAAGTACATCACAGAGTTCCTGGAGTAAGTAGTCCAGATGGCAGTCCACTGGCTTGCTTAGCGTAAATGAGCCATGAGCATGAGCAAGTTTGCTTAAGAAAATTGAGAACGAATAAAATCTTTCAAAATTGTAAGCCATCGATTTCTCAAAGTTGCCAATGGAAGCCATTATCAGATCTCATGATTGAACATAAACATTAAGGACTTGTGGGCTTATCCTTACAGCCTGTTTTCTGTCTCAAAAGTTGGCCAGTTATAGGGGGGTAGTAGCAGTGATGAGGCTTTCCTCTTTTGGACACAATGATTGATCCATCCCCCCCCCCCCCCTCACTGTCCCCCCACTCGGACCGAGTGACTCTCGAGATGCTGGACAAACAGTCATTTAGTCGTTTGCGTGCTTTGCCCCTCAGAGACGGCAACCAGGGGCAACGGCTCATTCAGGGATCCCAGTCCACAACCCTCTCCACCCCCAACCCCTGTTACTCAGTAATGGAGCAGTGACCACCAGTCCCCTCTCTGAAGGGTTCCTCTTTAAGATGGGAAATGTCAGTTATAATTAGATTTTCCCCTGGACATTACCCTTTGATCTCTCCTCCCGCTCGGCTTTTGTCGATTGTGCACCCTTATAAAAGGCCGCCTTGTTGATGAGTTGCATCCTGGTTAGTACTCACCATGAACGCCTTGCACAAGCCCTTAAGGTTGCAGTGGTCTGGGGGCATACTTTCCATCCAGAGAAAAGCCAACTCGAGTGGTGGGAAGGACATAAATATGGAAGGAAGAAATAAAGGGGGTGGGGGTGGGGTCGGGGTCGGGGGGGGTGAGGTGGAAGGAGAGAGGCACTTAACAGACTTTTCCATAGGAAACAGAAGAGTGTCAGAATAATAATGAGTCAACACTGTGAAAAGAACTGACCTGTGGTGTGATCTAAAGGAGGAAAAAACTGTTTGCTTGATAAAGCCAATATGTATACTAAGAAGCGGCTAGGAACCTCGAGGCTCAGCGCTGGGCTGGGAAAGACCCCTTGAGACCCAGGCCCTTGCTTCAGAAGTTTGGCCTAAGAAACAATGCCGAGCATTGATCAAAACCGCACTTCCCAGGAGGTTACTTGGTCAAGTGCATTAGTGTTTTGACTGCCTATTCTGTCTCGAGGGCCCTCAAGTATTTTCAGGCCTCCCAGAGAAAAGCAGATTAAGGTGCAACCCCTCCTCTTCCAAGCCCAGCCAGTCACAGGCATAAGTGCATGGTATGACCCAGTATTGTTTCATACCTTGGCAGTAGCAGATGCCAACTAAAAGATGCTTATTTACTTTGCAATTGTTATCCAATTAGCTTGCCTTAAGATAAAAAGCAGCAGGCCTAGTAATTATATTTTAGGCTTTTTGCCTGCAACTTTTCTCAAGCTACAGACTTGTTGAATACTAAAAATTCGGTCCTTGCAAATTGCCAGCCACTAATTGATGTGTGCACTTGTATTGAAACCACATAATCATTTCTGGCAAAGGCCTATCATTTTCCACTGTAATGTTTTCTGCACAGCTGGGTGCATGCTCAGAGAACTAAAACAACCACAACAGCTATTGAGGAGTTTGCACTCGAAAGAGTGTTTGCACTCGAAAGAGTGTGTATGTTTTCTCAGTATAGCAGCCTTATTTTAAAAAATGTAGCTTGTTTTTTTTTCAGTTCTTTCAAAAAATATATGTTTAATTAAGGGATCTTTGAGAAAAAAAATATTGTTAGTAAGATAAATATGGTTATGATAAATAATTGAAAGATAAATGATAATTAAACATTTTAGCTGAGCCAAAATGCCCTTGATATATAATATTCTACACACATAATCACTTCATACTGTATATTCTAATGAAATTAATATTTCAGAAAGACATCCCCAAACACCATTTTGTACTGTATGAAGGTCAGGCCGTAATCAAACTCATTACAGTATAGCTGCCTAGGACAAGCATGCAATGAGTTTGCATCTCTAGATAAACTGACATTAAGGAATTCTTCCCTGTGATTACCAGGTGCAGACGTTGCCTCTGTGCCAGAGGGGTGTTGCAGGTAGACCATCTTGGCCAACGTTGATTTGCTGAGCACAGAAGGGGTGTTCACAAAAGCCTCTGTGATCCTCCTGCTTTTAATATTCTACCACGCGGTTCAATAGCCGGTGATGAGACGATGACAATGTGCTGAAAGCAGTCTCCATATAGAAGCAGCTCCTTCGCGCCATTCCCCTCCTTGACTCTTTGTCCTAGTAGCTTTCATAATGTGGCCGCTCTTTCTCATGTTAGATAAAGTAATTCCCCAAAGCGTCAGACGCTGTAAGAAAACAATGGCTTCACATTTTTCAAAAAAAGCTTAATAGAATTATTAGGCTTACGGAAGTTAGCTGGTAGTGTATTAAAACAAGTGGCTTGTCTCTGTGCAAAGACAAATTGCATGACGAATTGCTAATATGTCACATTACACATCGACCTAGCACTATTGTGTCCCATACTTCCTCAGTGGCTCTGCAAAGCCAACAAAAGAGAATAGTTGCTCGGTGACAAGTTTATTTTGAGCGAATGGCGTCCAAGCCTGTTCTTTTCTGAAAGAACTTTTTTGAGTCAGACTAAAGAGTAGTGGTTCTGTGCATTTTGGTGATCAAATGGTTTGCTTTTTCACAGATGCTCCTTTCTTAGATGGGGTGTGGTAAAGCCACAGCATGACACATGCAAGAGGGGATTATTAGCTATGATAGATGTTACGAATTCAATCATTTTGGCAGAGTGACTGAGATTCTAAATCCCCATTTTGCTCGGTGCAATAAGAACTGTCCTTTTGAAAAATGAGTAACTTGTCTTTAAAACAGACCGGTCAGTTTTGGTAAGTAAGGAGCGGGAAGTGAATACGACAGGAGGGTTTGGGACAGGTGTTTGTACCTATGTTATTATTTAATAATGTTTGCTCTGTGTGGTAAAGGCATGATGTAGTCTAAAAGTACTGGTAGAGACCACCCACATCAAACATTATGATATGTATTAATGGAATGCCTTTGGATAATGCATTCAGTAACTTAGGAGGCACTTTATACTTACAGAGATTGTAGTTACAGTTACTTTATAGTTACAGTAGATTCTTAAATATTACATTACATTATTCCTTTGGATATTTTGAGTATGTAAAAGCAGAAGTTACAAAAAACTTACAAAAAAAACCTATATACACTGTGTACTGTATACAGTACATTCATTTCATGTTCAATTAAATTTATGCCAGACTAGTGGAGACATAGTGGGGACATAGAACGTAGCTGTTGTAGATGTATGTTTTTTTTGCCGTGCTTTTGTTTTTGTTTGTCTGATCTTTATTCACTTCTGTGGACAGCACTGGATATGGGGAATGTCTGCTGGACGAGCCTGTTGGCAGGACCTACAACCTCCCAACCCAGCTCCCGGGCCAGCTCTATGATGCCAATCGACAGTGTGAGCTCATGTTTGGACCAGGATCCAGAGTTTGTCCCTTTATGGTAAGCCGCCAACTTGCGTGGGGAGGTCAACCTCACAGCTGATTCCTCGTTTGACCTATGTGTGACAAATGTGTGACAAATTACATTTCATTCACCTTCTGTGTCAAGTACTCATGCAATGGATCTTGTATTATTTAAATTGTTGAAAGCAAATATATGTGCATTGCAAGAGCTGTATCATCTATCTGTTGGTTGTAACCACTACTCTGCAGTGCCTGTGGTTGAATTGTTTTTTTAAAATTCCATGTGCCTCACGGACACCAAGTGACAGGTCTTGAATTCCAATAGGCCAAATAGCCTGTGATGTGATGCTGTCTCCAGTGGACTTAGCGCTCTTAGCGCTTCATGCGACCTTACATTATAACTGACAGGTCTTTTGACCTACATTGTCATTGCTTGTTTCTGTGCTTGTTTTTGTCCACTCAAAACACTTTATCCCATGTGTCAGTATGGTATTTTTCAAGAACCACTTTGTAATTTTCCTTACTTGTGTGTGTGTCAGTGTTTGGTGCGTCCAGTACTCTCTTGTTAAAAAATAGTCCTGCTCTGCTTCCTCGTTGTTTGATTAAAACTCCTTCTTTTGTCCTTGTGTCTTCTTTACGGTGGCTATTCTATTTTGAATATCTACTTCACATGTTTGAGAACGTTACGGATACTAACGTATCCTCGGTTCTCTGAGTGAGAAGCCGAAACGTACGAATGGATGATGCCTATCATCTCCTACTTTTTCTGAAGTCAACTTTAACCAACCCTTTGAAAAAAGGGCAGTAAACGCCCTGACGCGCGCAGGCAACTACTTAGACAGCCCTGCGTGACGTCAGAAAGTCTATATATTGACTGCGCTTACGCTTCAGGTCCTCTTTGCCAAGCTCACCAGCGTTGGCGACTTGAGGCCCGAAGCGTACGTTTCTGCTTCTCACTCAGAGAACCGAGGATACGTTAGTATCTGTAACGTTCTCTTTTGTTTCGAAGCCGAAACGTACGAATGGATCACTACAACCAAGCCTCAAGAGTCCTACACCGAGGAGCCCGAGGTGGGAAGACCCATGGGACCGCCGCCGGGCCCAGAGAGAACACTCTCTGCTACCCCCGGCCTGGTGACGTCCAACGCGTAAAAACGCGCGGAGGTGTTGCCTGAGGCCCACGAAGCGCTCAGACAGATATCCTGCATAGGGACGCCTTTCCAGAAGGCCCAAGAAGCCGCCACTCCATGGGTGGAGTGCGCCCTGACATGAGCAGGCGGAGGAACACCCGCCGCCTCATATGCCAGACGTATGGCCTCAGTAAGCCAATGCGACATGCGTTGGGTGGACAAGGCCTGACCCTTGGCACGCTCGCCATGGCAGACGAACAACTGGTTCGTCTTCCTGATGCTCTGCGTACGCGTCAAATAGGCACGAAACGCTCTGACCGGGCACAGAGTGACGGGCACAGAACCTCCCGTCTCAGGAAGGGCTGAGAGCTCAATGACGAGGACGAGGGCAGTAGACAGCACTTTAGGGCGAGAAAAGGGATTTGGTCGCAGCGTTACCCGCGCGTCATCTTGCGTGAATTCAAGACAGTCAGGACTGACTGATAGAGCAGTCAGATCGCTAACGCGCTTCACCGAGACCAGAGCGAGCAGAAGCGCAGTCTTAAGGGAAAGCATCTTTAGACTGGCACTCGACAGAGGGTCAAAGGGCGTAAGAGCCAGCCCGCGTAGGACAGTGGCCAGGTCCCAAGTAGGGACCGAACGTGTGGAAGAGGGGCGAAGCCGCCTGACGCCCTTCATGAAGTGCGACGCAAGGGGGTGAGCACCTGGGGAAACGCCAGCATAGCCAACATGGCATGCTGAAATAGCTGCGAGGTACACCTTCAGAGTAGAGGGTGTACGACCCTGATCAAACAGGTGTTGCAGAAAGCAAGCACCTCGCCAATAGGGCAGACTAGAGGATCACAGCCTCTGTCTCTGCACCACGTGCTGAACACGCGCCACTTTAGTGTATACAACGACCTAGTGGACGTAGCTCTCTCAGACTGAACAGTCTCTATAACTGCGTCTGACAGGCCGCTCTCTAGGAGACGTGCCCATTCAGGGGCCAAGCCATCAGTCTCCACGCTTCCGGCTTGGGGTGCCGCAGCGACCCGTGAGCCTGAGATAGGAGATCCCTCCTCAGAGGGAGGGTCCAAGGCTGGCCGTCCAGCAGTGAGACCAGATCTGAGAACCAGCTCTGAGATGGCCAATTGGGGGCGATCAGAATCACCCTGTGAGCCCCCACTCTGATCCTGGCCAACACCTGACGCATCAGAGGAAGGGGGGGAAAAGCGTAGAGTAGACCTCGCAGCCACGGATGTGCCAGCGCGTCCGACCCTAGCGGTGCATCTCGTTCCAGCGAAAACCACGCTGGACAGTGAGCATTCTTGCTCGAGGCAAAAAGATCGACTCGTGCCCGCCCGAAGCGGGACCAGAGGCTGTGCACCACGGCTGGGCAGAGGCGCCAGTTGGTTGCACGCGGAACATCCCTGGAGAGGAGGTCCGCGCCTGTGTTGCGCACACCGGGCAAGTGCGACGCCCTGATCGACAGGAAGTGGCGGGAGGCCCGGATGAGCAGCTTGTACGCCAGGCGAAACAGGTCCGGAGAGCGCGTGCCGCCCTGGCGATTGATATAAGCCACTACAGTGGTGTTGTCCGTACGCACCAGAATGTGTTCTCCTCCGACAAGAGGGAGAAACTCTTTCAAAGCGCAAAAGACAGCTAGGAGCTCTAACACATTGATGTGTAGCCGCCTGGAGGCTGCGCCCCATGTCCCTCTGGCGGGGCGACCGCAGCAAACGGCGCCCCAGCCGCTCTTGGACGCATCGGTGGTCACCGTCATGCGTCTGGCTACAGCGCCAAGCGCGCCGCCTCTGGTGAAGGACGACGGCCTGCGCCAATGCACGAGGGCTAGCCACATGCGTCTGGATACTAAGATCCGACGGGCGGGGTTCGACCTGGAGGACACACCTAGTTCCGCTAAGGCGAGCTGCAGCGGGCGTAAGTGTAAAAGGTCGAGTGGGACAGCGCTACCCGCGGTGCACAGGAGGCCCGTCAGTCTGAGACACAGCCTGGCCGAAACGCAGGCACCTAGTCTGAAGCGGCGTAGACACGTCCTGACGTCCTGTAGTCTCTTTGGAGTGAGCGTCGCTCTCATTGAGCGTGAGTTCAGTCTCACGCCCAAGAACTCGACCTCCTGAGAGGGAGAGAGCATGCACTTGCTTAGGTTTACTAAGAAGCCCAGATCGTGCAGGTGACGCAAAACAGTGTGAACCTGTGACGTTAGGAGCTGTCTGGAACCCGCCAGCAGCATCCAGTCGTCCAAGCAATTGAGGAGTCTGATACCCTGAGCGCGTAGAGGAGCAATCGCCGCCTCCACACACTTGGTGAAGCACCGAGGTGCTAGAGACAGACCGAAAGGGAGGGCCGTGTACTCGTAAGCTCTGCCCTCAAAGGCAAAGCGTAGAAAACGCCTGTGCCTCGGGACTATACCTATGTGGAAATAGGTGTCCTGAAGGTCTATGGTGACCATGTAATCCCCCTGGCGGACTGACTCCGCCACCATACGCCCCGTGAGCATGCGAAGGTGAGAGGCTTGAGTGAAGCATTGAGCGCTCTGATCTAGAATAGGACGAAAAGCGCCCGACCTTTTGGTCACAAGGAAGTACGTACTGTAACGACCTGCACACACGAGCGTTGGGTCTACGCGCTGAATAGCGCCCTTTCTCAACAGATCTCGAAGCTCCTGTCTGAGAGCAGGGGCCCTGGTAGAGGGCACCACTGACTCCATGACATCTCTGAAGGGGGGGGTGGCCACCCGAATTGCAGTTGATAGCCCTTCAACACTGTTGAAAGAACCCAACGTGACGTTGTGCACAACGCCCAACTCTGCCTGAGCAGAGAGGCGCGATGAGGAGGCAACAAAGACAAACGAAGTGCTATGCTGCCGCCCAGTGGCACTAAGGGAGCCGAGGTCAGTGACTGAGGCTGTCCGCGAAGCTGAAGAGCGTTCGACTGACAGGGCAGACACTCGTCATAGTGTGGAGGCTGAGGGCCAACCGACCGTGTGTGAGACCCACTGGCGCTCACGCGTGGCTGGCGAGCCGCGTACATCACCTGCGGCGCCCCGTAGGGCGGCCGAACTGGAGCGCGCGTCAGTGACGACCGTGTAGAGGGGGGGAGAAGTCCCCCGGCCGTGCGATGGCAGATGCATCTGACTGAGCAGACCGCTCCGCCCGCACCTGGGCGATAAATTGACCGACAGAGGCGGCGAGGGCGGCGAAAGAGGCTGGGGAGCGCTTCTCGACCGCGAACACCTCTGACGCGCCTCACGCCCACTGCTCAGGGGCGAGTGGGTCAGAGGACGCGGAGGTCATGATGTCAGTAGTAGCCCTGGCGCCACCTGGGCGCCGCGAATGGGCTGGCTGACACCTGAGTCTGCGAGAAAACGAGACGTATAGCGGCAAGAGAGGCTGAAGAGCGCCCTCCGATCGCGACCGTCTCAGACGTGGCGCACGTCCATTGCCTGGGGGCGAATGGATTGGGCGACGCGTCAGACCGAAAGAGCAGCAGAGCGGAAGCGGGGGAAAACGTACTGAGGTGAGAGCTGCAGAACGAAAACCCGTGCCCTTCAAGCACTCGGAGGCAGAGCGGACAGCGGGCAGGAGCCGCATGTCATAGCCTGCCTCACACCAGCGCTCGCTTCAGGATCGCAGCCGACATCTGCGTCGCTCCTGGCTGAGAGCGCACATCCACACGAGCGTAAGCGTTGCCAAGGCAGTTGTAGACCCGATGCTGGCGCTGGCGCCAGTCTGGGTGTGTCAGCCTTCTTCCTGAACTGGTGCGCGAAGTGGGGGAAAAAGTTCTGAGGAGAGAGCTGCAGAACAAAAACTCGTGCCCCTTTAAGCACTTAGAGGCAGAGCGGACAGCGGGCAGGGGCCGCGCGTCATAGCCTGCCTCAGACCAGCGCTCGCTTCAGGATTGCTGCTGACATCTGCGTCGTTCCTGGCTCGACGGGCGCGTGGCTGAGAGCGCACGTCCACACGAGCGTGAGCGTTGCCAAGGCTGTTGTAGACCCGATGCTGGCGCAGGCGCCAGTCTGGGTGTGTCAGCCTTCTTCCTGAACTGCTGCGCGCGAAGCGAGGGAAAATGTTCTGAGGAGAGAGCTGCAGAACAAAAACCCGTGCCCCTTTAAGCACTTAGAGGCAGAGCGGACAGCGGGCAGGAGCCGCGCGTCATAGCCTGCCTCAGACCAGTGCTCGCTTCAGGATCGCTGCTGACATCTGCGTCGCTCCTGGCTCCACGGGCGCGTGGCTGCGCGCGTCTGTGGCGCAGCGGGCGTGACAGACGAGGAAACTTACCTCCTGCCACAGCGCGCTCAGCCTGCTAGCTGCCTGAGAGGCACAGAGCTAGCTTGCTAGCAGAGTGGAGATTCAGCCGCACTGGCAAGGAGGCCCTGGGGAGCTAGCTGAAGGGTAGAGAGTTGAGCCGTGGCTAGCTGGGTAGAGATTAGCAGCTAGGTAGCTGGCTGCCGACCATGTTGTCGTCGAGAGGAAGGAAGTAACCCCATCTTCGTCGACGGCTTCGATGGCGGGATCATCCGCCTCTTCAGTGTGGTGCGGGGAACCAGCCGCACGGGCAAGGAGGCCCCAATGGGGCTAGCTGGAGAGCTAGCGAGCTGGGCCGTGGCTAGCTGGCTAGTAGGCGGCTGACTAGCAGCTAGGTAGCTAGCTGCAGGCCGCGTTGCCGCCGAAGATTGTCCGAGAACGCTCGGAGAAATGGCGGAGAGGGAGAAGCCAGGGTCAGCAGGGGGAAAAAAAACGCCCCTGAACCGCTGGTCGATCCCACGAAGAAGGCTGCCCTGTTCAAGAAAGCCGCGGGAGACAGCCGATCGCAAGGGAGCTCGGTTGAGTGAACACCAGTGGTGTGTTCCATCCCAAGACAGAAGCAGACAGCATGGCGGTCGGCAGACGCCATCAGCGGTTTCCAGTCGAGACATCTAAGCGTTGCCATCCTACGACTCTTGGTACCAAGGTAGGGGCCGACGTGAGTGACTTTGAGCAGGATGGATTCCGGAAAGTTGAAAAACTGTTGAGGTGGGCTTTCAAAAAGCCGTTGATTTAAGAATATTTGCGAAAGCAAACGGAGTGACTCAGAACACACGCAGTAGGCGAGGTGAAAAAGGCAAAGAGGACCTGAAGCGTAAGCGCAGTCAATATATAGACTTTCTGACGTCACGCAGGGCTGTCTAAGTAGTTGCCTGCGCGCGTCAGAGCGCTTACTGCCCTTTTTTCAAAGGGTTGGTTAAAGTTGACTTCAGAAAAAGTAGGAGATGATAGGCATCATCCATTCGTACGTTTCGGCTTCAAAACTAAAGAGAACTTCCTCTCATGTGTCTAAACTTTTCTTTCCTCTAGAAACCATGCAAGCGGCTGTGGTGCACCAGTGCTGAGGGAGATCACAAAGGCTGTCGAACACAACATATGCCCCTGGCCGATGGCACTGAATGTGGACATGGAATGGTAGGAAATATTAACTGAAATCCAAAGTTTAAAAAGACAATTTTACATTTAGATATTTTAGTCGATTTAAGGACATATTTTTAAATTTTAGTTCAATTTTAATTCTTGTTTGGAAGATTTGCAGATGTTCAGTAGTTTTTCTTGTAACTAAGTACTTGTGACTTCCTATTCACAACAAACATAATTGTGACAGATACCTCTTATTCAAATTTGTGTACCCTCAAGAGTGTTTTGTGGTAAAATTAAAAAACTTTTATAACCTACACTAAGTTAATCTACATGTATATGAGCTTTTGGGTAACATTACAACTCATCATTACGCACTGCCAATCCTCTCAGCTCCTTGATTTCACTTTTGGGATGCTATGCTAATTAGGGTTGCTAACTATATTGGGATTGACAATTCAAGAGCAGGAGGTGTGATGCGGGTGGTGTGGTGTTTGGAACCGTAGGCTGGAGGTGAAGGATCGGCCCCTTTGAAAGGGAATGCCGCCTGCCGTTCACAGTCGAGTCACCTTGTCCTGAACCCTTGACCCCCGAACCTCTTTAAAATGCGGGTGAGTGGGTCACTGGTCAGGGAGTAATGGAGCTCCAGGCTGAGCCTTAGCCTGCACACAAAAGACGCAACATCACTGATTCAGAGTCAGCAGGGGAACCAGAGCGGTGGGGTAGGGTGGTAGTGGTGGTGGTTGGGTGGGTGGGTGGTGCGGGATCTTGCTTCTTCTCTTTGGACTTAACCCTTTCTCTCCAGGAGGCAACCAACGTGACTACGTGTATCGTGCTATACACAGGCCGGGGCGACTCAGAAATTACCACACTTGACTGGAGAAAGACATTAACTGGGGTGGTGGGCATCTTAATCCAAGCAAAACATCTAGGCGCTCACTGTTGTGGGGTTGGAGTTGTCCTATTAACCGCGGTGTGGCACTGGGTTTGTGTCGTGGGAATGCAGTGTTTGAGGAGAGCGGTGTCACCATGGGAGGAAGACTCGGCTAATAAAATGCATAGAAGCATGAAGTAGTTCATGGCATTGTCGTCATCCCTTTACGAAGAACAACAGGCCTCTTGTTTGCAGAGCATGTTAATCATACATTTAGGTATTCAATAATTAAACGCTTAATTATTACGGACTTCTTTTGTTTCATCTACATCTTACAAACCAAACCATGCAAGATAACAGGGTTTGAAGAAAAGAAAACAAAAGTCCTGATCGTAACCTAAAGGAGCTCCTCATTACAGAGACTGACACCATGTTGTTTTCCTTGTCTCCTGGAATGCTGAAACAAAATAAGCGTACAAAGGTGGTCGTTTTCTTCCTCCTTCTCTTCTTCTTCTTCTTTTTTTTCTTTTTCGTCTGACCCATGCACCTTTGTTTTTGGTGCTGAGGGTTTGGTGTCATCTCCACTGGTGACTCTTTGAAGTGGAAGGAGTTGAAAGAGAGGGGGGCTCTCAGTGGCCGCTCACCTGCCCGCGGAGGGCTCTTTCATGTGGGAAGGCGTCCCTTACTGAGCTGCTTTAATATGGAGATGCCGACTGTGGGCCCTCTCAAATGAATAGCGTTTGTGTGCATAACAGTGTCAAAAGAACCTTGAGACTCTTTCTCTCTCTCTCTCTTTTTTTTTCTTTGTTTGTTTTTTTCTTTTTTTCATCCTACCCTCTCTGTCTCTATTCAACAGATTGCTCTCTCCTTTTATAGGTCATTGCTTTCCATTAATTCACAATATAGCACAGACCCCAACAAATGCATGGCTCTCTTCCTCTCCGTCTCATGCACAAATACACACACACACACCTACTCTCTCTCTCTCTCTCTCTCTCTCTCTCTCACACACACACACACACACACACACACACACACACACACACACACATTAACAAGCTCCCCCTCTCTCTGTCTCTCCCAGCCATCTCCTCTGGCTTTAAGATGCCTGAACTATTGCACACTAATCGTCTTATCTTGGTGGAGGTATGAGAATTTCAATGTCTGGTATTAGTCTCTGTTTAACATCTTCTTAGGAAATACAAGGGTTCATTATCCCCCCAGTCCATCATTAGCCACAGCCCAGATAATGTCATTTCAAATGATTACGTGGAAAAAAGTGAAACGTCTCCTAAATATTTACCAAGGTACATTCTGGAAAATCCTGGAGGACTTCTGTTAGCCAATGACCTCGGTGGGGATGCTTAATCTCATCTCAGGGGGAATTATTTTAATGGACATCATTAAATGAATCAGCTTTGGTCACTGGGCTTGTGTGGTATCTTAGAATAGTTCACAAGCTGACGTCCCACATTTTTTTCCTGTGCTTTCTTCCACTGTTCCACTTCTTATGGAATCTTTCTTATCCTACCATTGTCTTTTCTTTTATTTACAGAATCTGTCTCTCTCTTGCTCTCTTTCTCTCTCTCTGTCTGTCTCTCTGTTTTCCTCTCACTCTGTTTCCCTTGCCCCCCCTTCCCTGTGCTGGGGTGCTGGAGTGAGTAATGTGGTCACATGACCCTGGCGGCCTGTCTGTCATCTGGACCAGTGGGCCGTGCACTAACGAGTGCATCCCATCACTTGTTGTCTATAAATATCACCCCTCTCCCACACCTCCTCCCTCTCCTTCTGCTCTGCTTGGAGCCCCTACTCTGCCTCCTCCCTCTCTGCTCTTCAAAAGCAGGCCCTCCTTCAGAGGCGCCGAGTGTGCCCAATCCGGCCCCTGTCATCCACCGAAGCCCCGCCTGCTCAGTGACCATGGGCTCCTTTGAAGAGGTCCCTGCCCCGGTATTCTGCCGCTCAGCGGCCTTGCCTGAATGGGTCATTGCAGGGGGTAAAGGGGAGATGTGAGATGTGGTCAATTCCAAAGCCCTGTAGGTCGGTATTTTCTTCTTGGCATTTGAGTGAAAAATCAAGGGCAGTCTCTCTCTCCTTCTGTTTTCTTGCTTTGCCTTTGGCCAACTGCCAACACAGTCCCTGAAAATGAATTTGAACAAATCTCGAAGTTCGTTTCCTTTGTGCAAAAGTTGTGGTCTCTGTATGTAATTTTGTGTTTCTCGCTTGCGTTGCATTTCCATGTGTGAAATCGACAGAACACACTGACTTGCAGGAGGGTGAAGTAGGGATGAAAGAAGGCCATTGTGCTCTGGCGAAGTTCTCTACCCGGCGAAACGTTTTGAATCGGAGCAACCTGCCCTCGTCTCAGACAATTAGAGAGAGATAATGAAGTCTTGAACAGTCTGGCGGAATAGAATTTGCTGGCCGCCGCTTGCTGCCTTGGCCGGGCTTTCTGGCAGCTCTACCTGTCAGTGTGCTCCAGTGCAGCCTCTGCTGGCTTGTATCGATGTCACCCCTTAGCTAATCTCTCTGCTCTTCCACCGGGCTGCCCCAGTAACAGGCTTTTTGGATTTGATTTAACAAATGAAATGTTGTTTTGGTCACTATAGCCATACGCCTGCCAAGTCATCCAAGCAAGAGGGCTTTAAGGTTCAAGTAAAAAAAATACCTTTTCAGTCAATTTTTTAAGACATGAGCTAAACAGCGACTATGCTTTGGTTGTCTTTTTTTGACGGATTAAATAGAAACAGATGAATGTAATCTGGACATGCATCTGCTCTGCTCATTATTCCTACACATATAATTGTTGCCCCTAGTACCTTTTGCATGTTGATAGATTCTTGCACATTTACATACAAAACGTGCCTTGGCAAATAAAATACTTCATTAATAATTAAACAATTAGCCCTGCATGGAGGACTCCAGTGTGTGCAGCTCACAGATAAGACGTGCAGATGTAAGGTGTTGCTCTTGGAGAGAGAATGTAGGAAACTCTTGCGAATTCTTGCCTAATAGGTGATGCAAGAGGCATTTTGATACTGTCTCCTTCTCTGCTGCATGCCAAGCCCAATGTTGTTATTAAACCCAAATGACTGGCTGTACACTCTTAGTTGGGTCTGACACCAACACATCTGGCGGACTTTTACCTTTGCTGTTTGGCTCTCATTTGCCACAGACAGTTGTAGCCATCGAAAAATGTATAAGGATTATATCACATTCTCTGAAATAACACATGGTAGTACTGTAGTATTTTCCAATAGTTTTCTAGCCCACATTCTTTGAGCATTCTCAAAGCAGAACATTGATGGTGTGCTGGAGTTAACCATCTAAACAAATCAGTGCTATGCTGAGACGTCACACATCCGTTTCTGTGGTACCCTGTGGACAGAGAGCTGTGGTGCGAGAGATGGATATCATAGATGGCTGCCTTCGACAGCAGTCAGATGACACTGCTGTGGACGGTGAACTTCAACCCCCAACTGTGAGTGGGCGGTGATGAAAGGTGACGCCTTTTGTAAAAACTATTTGCCTTTAGTTTAAATGAAAGGCTTGCTGCTTTTTAAATCAATCCCCTGGCCCTCTCATTCCTGTTGTAAGTTGATGTATGGTTTTTCTCTCCTTTCCTCCTTTTTTCAGAGAAACTCAACAGACATTTCCTAACAATTACAGGGTAGTGATCAGCCAATAAGAGCCGCGGAGTGCAGATGCTAACTGTTTCTTTCTTCCTAGTGTATCCGAGTTGCCACACGGTTTACAGGCAGGGCGGGGTAACAGTGTGTTTTTTTTTTAGTGCAGTGGGGACATCTGTGGAGGAACGTGGGTGTTTGTCCCTTTGTGTGCGCATATGTGTGAAAATCCCTAATTCAAAACACATGATTGCGACAGCTGGTCAGGTTTGTCTCGTAAGGCCCAGCAAATATCTCACGGCACTCTCAATTAAAGGCAAATCTTGACAATCTCTCAGGAGGCGAGCGGGCCCTCTTGTGAGAGCTTAGCCCCGGAGTTGTCAAGGCAGTGTTTTTCCAAGGCTGTATTTGTGCACTCTTGAGATGGCTAATTGAGCTGAAGCTGAAGGCCCATATACCTTCACGGTCAGGACAAACACCCCACGCTTTTGGCAGATGTGTTTTTTTTTCTTCTCTCTCTTTTACCACCTCCTATTCTCTCTCTTTCCGTTTTTTCAGTGCCCCCCCTTCTCCCTTCTCCTTCCCTTCCTTCTCCTTTCAAGTTAAACAAAGAGGCTGTAAACATGAAATGCCAGCAGGGAGTTGAATGTCTTAGAGGCTTACAAGGGCTTTGGCCCTGGCTGACAGCCGGTGCCTTGTGTTTGACAGGTACCCAGGTCCTCAGGAGAAGCACCCCGGTGGTCCCCAGGATTCTATGGTTCCACCAACATATTGAAGTGGGACAGTGAAAGAAAGAGTCAGAAAGACAGCAAAATAGAAAAAGAGAGAGAGAGGCAAGGGGGAGGAAAGAGATTATAGGCAGAGTTACTATTTCTCATGCTTGTAGAGCTGGCAGTGTTAGGACAGTATTTTTATATTTTTACCAATTGTAAACAATTGAAGAATAAGTCTCAGAGACAAGAAAGACTTTAAACTAAAATACTGTATTCCCTTGGACGGGGATAAATGAAGAAAAGTGGGCTAGGGGGTTATTACGCGTGTGGCAGCTCAGTGACGGCAACATTTGTGTTTGTTTAGCTAAAGCCTGAAGCTGTTAACACCTGCCTGCCATTGAACATGGGCCGCCAAGTCCATCATTATTCTTTGAAGTATATTAAACAGGCCCGGAGAGTGTTAGGCCAAGATCTGCACTGGGCCTATTGTGTAATGTGGGTTTGTGTAGGTGTTTACCTTGGGCAAGGAACTTCATTGTGCAATTAATGCTTTGTCACCGTGGCCGGTGCACATGTTCTCCTGGGGAAGCGACTTTGACAGATAGTTCTCAGCTTATTAGCGTCATCATTATGGAAATGCCTGTCAAGGTCTCACGCTATAAAACCGGCCCATTTTATTATCTTTGCCATGGGGCATCTTCGTGCTTATGAGAACTGTGTTGCCACCAAAATAGGGAAAGGGTGAACTGAATGAACTCCATATAATGACATTGCATGTTTGTAATAAGATATTCAGTACACCTATCGTACAGTGTATGAATGGATGTTTACATATGTTTTTGCCTCTGGTTCCCAGTCATGAATTTTCTAAATGTTTATGATTATGTGTTGGGAGTTATATTGTTTATTGCCAATTAAAAGTCATAGAATGGCCATGAGATTGTGTTTATCCATTGCAGCGTGAAGGCTCTGTTACCCACTGAGATTTAATGCTCTCAGCCACTACTTCCCCTGTTGGCAGAACCCAGGCTGGGAAATTGCTGTGGTGTTGCTGCCACAGTGGGCATCTATGGCCTGGGACTTGTTGATGGACAGACAGGACAGGCGCCCTGTGGCTCTCCTGCCAGTGGAGTGGTGTGAGCAGGCCAGGCAGAGCGCTCGGCCGTTACGGTGGCTTGAGAGCCGAGAGGCTCCTGTGGCTTCTGTAATAGGGCTTGTTCCAGCTGTTATCTGAACTCTTGGGTTTCCTTATCACCATGCCACCCCCTACCCCCCCTGCCCAACATCAGACCTAACCCCCCCCCACCCCACCCCCCTTCCTCTGCCCTCTCCATGTGCCAGGGCGTCAGGGTCCAAAGCAAGACAGACGCCGGTTTGTCCCGCATTCCTCCAGTGAAAAGGCCCAGCACCGTGGAGCAATGGCCAGGCTGCCTAGCTCACTGAGGGTAGAGGGCAGCCAGGAGGGGGAGGAGGGCAAGAAGGAGTGGAAGGGCAGATTTAGTTACAGCAAAGGGAAGACTGCCAGGCCTGCCTTTTTCCGGAACACTCTGGGCCCCTGTCAGTGCTTCCCCTCCGCAAGGAACCTCAGACTGAAACCCTGACGCTGGCGCAGCTCCCTTCTCTTGAAAGGGCCGGGGAGGAAATGAGAGTGTGTGGCTCACATCGAACAACCGCGCACTCATCAAGCCCTCCCTCCACCTCGTCCCACACAACCCTTCTCAGCCCTTACACATTCCCCGAGCCAGGTGATGAATGCCACGGCCGGAACCTGCACCAGAGACCAGAAGGTGAGGGAGGCAGGGGGAGAGAGAGCAGATCATGTGACACCATCCGTGGAGAAATGTCATGGGCAGAAACCTGGCTAAGCACAGGTCAGAGCCCTAGTATGGGCACTGGAAGATTTTTTTATTGGCCAGCCAGTTCATGATGTAATATAGGCCGACGGCGTGGAAGTGTTACAGCGCGCAGAGCTGTGTCTCTGGTTCCTGTCACTGCCACCTCCGCAACCCCCAGCCCACCCCGAGCACCTTCTCTTCCAGTCTCCCTTTGTTGCTCCACCGACTGGGCCCAGCACCAGCCCCTTCTCCCTGCACCACAGCTGGATCTGCTGGGAGCATTCCTCTGAGTAAAAAAAAACATGGCGGGATTATCATCAGTAGAGTTTTCTTTCAGTTTATAGTTTTACACATAAACAGGGGATTAGTCACGACAGTAGGACATCGTTTACCAGCTCTGGTCACATTAAATCTGCCAACAGTGCTGATGCTGATTTTGGGATACAGGTTGAAAGCCAGAGCTAGGGGTATCTGTGTTAGGTTTCTGTTGATACTTTTAGAGTTGGTCTATAAATTGTACTCACATGTACTACCACTCTGTGTGTGTGTGTGTGTGTGTGTGTGTTTTACCACAGTACTGCAGGCACGGGATGTGTGTGAATCGTGAGCTGGACATGAGGCCTGTGGACGGGGAGTGGGGCCCCTGGGGGCCCTACAGTGTCTGTTCCAGGACCTGTGGAGGAGGAACCAAGAGCACGGCCAGAGACTGCAACAGTCCTGAGTAAGTGTGCTAAGTACTGACCGCAGGTCAGTTTTGAGGTATATTCCGCTTTCCACACAGGAGCCTACACTACATCAGAAAAGACCTTGAAAAGCTGTGTTTTTTATTTTGCCTGAAGATTGTGTTATTTATTGGTTGTGATTGTAGAGATTCCAAAAGGTCTCGTAAATTCGGTCATAGTTTGGCAAGGTACTCAGCCATGTTAGTTGGAAATGTGTCAACTGTGTTAAAACTTAATTAACTTGAAGTTGTCTTTTGTGTCGATTTCTTTGAGTTATGGACTAATTAATTTTACTCATTCAAGAAAACACATAAATGGTGCATCCATACTGACCGCAAAAAAAAACAACCGCTGATATTTTGCAGGCCCCGGAATGGTGGAAGGTTTTGCGTGGGGCGGCGGATGAAATTCCGCTCGTGCAACACAGAGCCGTGTCCACAGGGTGGGAGGGACTTCCGCGAGGAGCAGTGTTCAGTCTTCAATGGCAGGCACTTCAACATAAATGGTCTACCTCCCACTGTGCGCTGGGTCCCCAAGTACAGCGGCAGTAAGTCACCAACCACCCCGCCTGTCTGTTGCTCAACAATAACATGCCACAGCGTGCATTCTGTGAAATAACATTAGCGCTGCATTTGTTGCCAGAGATTGTGACTATTTAAGCCACTCTAAAATAATCACCATTCCCCCGTTTCAGGACTTTAAGTAAAGCGTTTGAGAATTACATGAAAAACTGTGCCATATGTTGTTGAAATGGAACTGGAGAACCTAATGCCTATTCAGCAATGACAATGTAGTGGCCCCTACACTCAACACTAAAAGGTGCAATCAGCAATGCTGGAAAAAGCATTTTTTATCTTGGAGTTTATGTTTAAATGTCTTAGCAGATATTTTGTCTGACATAGCCTTCAATCTATAGGAACCAAAGACTGCACAAAACATGCCACAGATGAAGTTTACTCCTGGCATCAGAAAGTCTGTTATTGTTTTTTTTTTTTGGGGGGGTGGGGGTAGACTTCCCCCGCTTTGTCTGTTGCCAGATCTTGGAGCAAAGGTGTTTTAAGAAGAGAAAGCTAGTGGATCATTAAATTATATTAACAGAATGTTATGAAAATGTTATGTGTTTACAAACCACGGAATCACTGCCTGTGGATTTAATGGCTTACTGTAAATGGTCTGGCTGTCATATGACCCTTCATTAGGTGCCATGATGCATTTCTATAAAAGGCTACACATGCACTACAGGAATATTACCTATAATGTTTGAGGGAATAAAAATCATGCTCGGACAATCTACGTTTACACTCTGAGGTCACCCTAATTCTAAATTTCAATTATTTATGTGCTCAATAAGCCATCTGCAATTGATTCTCTCACACTGACCCTAAGTAACTAAAATCTGTGTCAAATACTATAACTCTGCTATATATATACTATAAATCAGGAGAAAAGTTATGTGTTAATGCCACATTTTAATAGAGCCATTGTAGGCCCTCTCCTTATCTCTACTATAGTTACTAGCGTGCTGTAATTTATTTTCATGTCAGAGACCACTACTTAACGATCAAGTTTCTCCTCTACCACTGGCTCTCCACCACCTCCCACCTAGAATAAAACAACCTCAGTTTCCCTTCCCATTTGGAGGCTCCGGTTTGTTGTCTCCTCTGGAGGGTTAATCTGCTTTAATATGCATCTTCTTGGTTTGTCTGCCGCGCGTTGACAGGTCGAGGTGTGGGCGATCCCACAAACCATCCTGCCCGCAGAGGTCCATTTGTAGTCTGTCCACATGTCACCGGTGGTGCCGTCCGCCAGTTTGTTTAGACACCAACTCCAGCTCGTGGGCTTGTGCGCTTGTAATTGGGATTGTTCACACAGCTGGATGAAATTGTGTTTTGGCAAAGCGAAGGGGCGCACTGGTAAGCCCCAGCATCAGGGGAAATTACCACAAGCTAGCGCACTCGACACATCATACAAGCAGAGTGACAGGGTACTTCAGCCATACTGGTGTCAGGACAATCAAAAAGCTTGAATGCATATTTTTGTTTTTTTTTGTTTGTTTGTTTGTTTGTTTGTTTGTTTGTTTGTTTTTGGGGGGGGGGGGGTGATTAATCTTGGGACTATGATATTGTACTGTATATTACATATGAAGAGTTGCAAAACATTCCATAAAAAAATATATATATTATTTTCCTCTACAGAGTGAAACAAGGGTGTTGTATAAGGCACTTTATAAATAAAAATGAATCGAACTGAACTGAATTTTATCATTTTCATAATAAGCGCTATTCAATGGTATTTACATCAATATCAGACCATTAGACTTGGACAGATAATAAAAATTTTATAAATTCTACAAACAAAACTAAATTCTATACATTTATTTCTATAAAATCATTACAATGGACATAATGGTTTGACACCTGAAGTCATGTACTGTTGCACATAGTGCTTTGGTCTTGATTTTTCTGACCCCTTCCAAAGCAGCAAACATACCCTAACCCTTCTCCCAAAAGGCAACGGGAAGTGACAGTGTTTTCCCATCTCCTCTCCCTTGCAGTTCTTATGAAGGATCGGTGCAAGCTGTTCTGTCGTGTTGCTGGGACAATGGCTTATTATCAGGTGAAAGACCGCGTCATCGATGGGACGCCATGTGGTCCAGACACCTACGACATCTGTGTTCAAGGCCTTTGCAGGGTATGCTTGTTTATGCAGTATGCTTGTTTATGTTATCATGAATTGTCCCCACTGTGATAAAAGCATTCAGCATTCCTCTAGCGTTTTAATGCAGGTCTTGCCATCTCTGTGGTTTTTGTTTGATTGGTTGGTTCCGTAATGCGTATTTATTATGACCTCTGTCTGGAGTCATGTTCAGTTCTCTGAATTGGATTGTTCTGTTTGTTTATTTTCTCAGCAAGCCGGATGTGACCACATCCTGAACTCCAAGGCGAGGAACGACAAGTGTGGCGTGTGCGGAGGGGACAATTCTTCCTGCAAAACCCAGGCTGGTGTATTCAACAGTGCTCTCTTTGGTAAGCTCAAAAATCTGACTGATACTGTACTCAGAGAAATTCTGATAAATGATGGTGATAAAGTCTGGTGACTCCACATCTGCATGTTTAGCCTGACTTCAAAGTCTCCATCTGTCGGTTCCTGTTGCTGTCTGCTGGCATTGGCCGTGCAAGTGATGTGGTCATCACCGCTGCACTCACCCTCAGTGCCTGAATCCCAGCTTTCGTTCTGGGATGATACAGTATAAACATGGGCGGACAGGGGTGGATGTGCACACACACACACAAACACGCACACACACACACACACACTTCTTAAGGTGTCCAGCTTTCCTGATCTTGGACCAGCTCTAAAAGACCCAAGGTCCTGAGGTCATCTTTTTTTAATCCATATCATCAAAAAATGGCCATGTACAGTATTAACAGTGACAATATGAAACTGTACTATTTGTATACTATATATTAATTGTAGACAGTACCCAAGCAGATTTACATAAGTATGCATACTTAAGACTATCTGTACCTCAAAATGTGTCAGATTGTCTGATGTCTTTTTCGGCATGCCTCACTAGAGGTCCATGTCGTTCCCATGTGAAGCCAACCACAAAAATCCCTGAGTGCTCCGGCTGGGTCACTGCTTGATGGGACGCCCCAAGTGGGGCAGGATTCTCCTCCTTGGAGTATTGTGTTTGCATTCTGTGGTTGCGCTGTGGTTGACTCCCATTGTGTCTGTGTGTCCTTGAGTCTGGTCTGGCATCCCCGGTGCATCCCCAGAAGACTCCTTGTGGTTTTGTAAGGGTTTGTATGTGTATGTGTATGTGTGTGTGTGTGTGGGCGGGGGGGGGGGGGGGGGGGGGGGGGGAATGGTGTAGGGGCTGGGGAAATGGTAGGGGGGGTGGGTTTGAAATATCTGCTGCAGTTTGCCAAGCACTCTTGCACCATGCACCCATGAGGTCCCTCTGAGCTGGTTGGTTTGATACTACATTTAGCTGCACGTCTGGTCCTTATAGTGAAAGGGCCCTCCACAGTGTCTTAGCTCTGGTCTTGCATGCCACCAAAGAAGTCTACATCCACCACAGCCATCTACAGAGACTCCTGTGATGATTTTCAGTTGTTATATATTCAGTCTTATATCACTTAGCATGAATGTTAATAAAATATATAATAGTGTCTGTTAGTTATAACTTATTATTAACACTTGGGTAAAATCGTCTATGTTGTTAATGGTCTTCTTTGTTTGGTCAAGGAAAGGGTTGCTTTTTAACCCTTTCCTCTTGTAGAGGAACAAAATGACACTAGTGTAGACCTGCCTGAGTAAGAATCCCAAACTGTGTACACCTGGTTTCCAGTGTGTGTGTGTGTGTGTGTGTGCGTTTGTCCTGTGATTGTGAATCCCAGCCCAACAGTGCAGCATCCCTTTACACTCCCTCCACATGGACGTCACAGCGTTGACCCAACCCTTTGGTCTGTCATCCCCACCCGGTCAGCCGTGCGGAGGCACGGGATGTAGATGTGCACTGTACTGCAGTGTACACCGGGGCGTACAGTAGAGCAGACACGGAGGGAGAGGGGGGCCCAGTAATCTTTACTAGTGCTGCCCCCGAGTGGCCCTTCCTCTCACACCAGCCCAGTGGGCCCTCAGCTGCCTGCCTGCCTGCCTGCCTTCCCCCCACTGGTCTCAGAACAGTGCAGGAGGAGAAGAAGAAGACGTGGAGGAAATTACAGGGCACCGTCAGAGTGCTAGGGAGTAATTACAACCCCCCCCCCACCACCACCACCACCCCCACCTACTCCACCCCTCCCCCTTGCTTGGGTGGGCCGCCCTAAGAGTGAATTGAGGTTATTCGAGAGCACCGGGTTCCTCTCTTTCTTTCTTTTTTTTCTTTCTTTTCTGCTCCCTTCCATCTTTTTTTTTCTAAGTCATCTATTGCACTGAGGGTGACACCAGAGGCCCTAAGGTTACTCCTTTTTCCAGCCCGGAGCAGCCAGCGCTGCGCCGCACACAGGACCGATTAGTTATGGCCGCAACTCCTGGGCCTGGGACAGGGTTACGGCCGGTCAGCTCCACATATTCCACGGATTTGTTTCATTTCCCCTTTTCCCGCTCTTTGCTCTTCCTGTCCATCCTTTCCAATAGGATATAACGTGGTGGTGCGCATTCCTGCCGGGGCGACCAACATTGACATAAAGCAGGTCAGCTTCTCCGGGACGCCGGAAGACAACAACTACCTCGGTGAGTTCTCACTCTTTTTCTCTCTCTTTCTCTCTCTTTCTATCTCTCTTTCAGTGCCGACCATGTTGTTTCTGCATGTTTCCGTGTTTCCGTGTTTGCGTGTATGCGTAACCACGTAACGCACACCAAAACAACCCGTGTAATGGCCAACCACCCAGCTATCAAGTTCAAACGCTGCAAAGGCTGAGGGGCTAATGCAGTGATGACGGAGGCAGAGGAAGGCAGAACCAGGCATGCGGGTGTCATGAATGAGTGGCAGTCTAGTGGGGGGGTTGGCAGGGGATGAGGTGGGGGCGGGGGACGGGGGTCGGGGTGGTGGTGGTGGTGGTGGGGTAAGTAAACGGCCTGTCGAGGAGGCAGGAAGATGAATGAGGGTGAGAGGTGTTAATTCGATCCATGTGGGGAGGGTCCGCAGTGCGTGAAAGCCACAGGGACGTCTCGGGGCGCTCACCTCCGCATGGGAACGCGCTAGCCGACCTCCAGCGCCAAGGGCTGCGCTAAGTGAGCCCATCATACCCACACGCCATTCAAGGACAACCAGCCCAAGGAGATAGAAAGGGGTTTTGTCTCTATATGTCTTTTATGTGTCTTCCTTTAGAGTTTGTTTCATGTTGTTTCTTGTGTTCCTTTAGAGCGTAGACTGTAAACATTCAAACACACATGTTCACACATGCACACACTCTCTTAAACACACACACACACACACACACACACACACACACACACACACGTGCATGCATAGACCCATATGTTCGTCATGTGCAGACTTGAATGTAAACAGTGTTGTGCTGTTAGACCTAATCACACACATTGTTTTAGCATGGTTCAACACTGTAATTACCCACTGGTTTTGAAGCGTCCAGATTTTCACCACAGTGTGTGTTTTGGCCTGTTTTCATGTTTTTCTATGTCAGCGGACTGTTCTTATGTATACATTTGTGTGGGTTTTTTAATGTGTGTTTGCATTTGTGTATGTTTGTTTGTGTGTGTGTGTGTGTGTGTGTTTGCGTATGTTTTTGTGTGTATGTAATAACAGTTTTGAGATATTCTGCTGAATTAGAGTTTGATTGTATGTTTTCTTGTTTTGCCTATGTCAGCAGTTTTGGATGTGGGGTTTACTCGTGTGTTTGTTTGTACACGCTCCGTTTCACACACTAAGCCAGGCGAGTGCTCGGTGACGAGCAAATGAAAGATCGCTGCTGTATTTACACAAAATTGCCCTTATTTTCTCTCCCCTCAGCTTGCTCCATACATCAGTACTGTTGCCCAACATGTAGTTTGAAGTCAACATGTTTAGACAATCTGGGCTTTTCCCCTCTGTTGGGACTGCTTACTGGCGCACAGCGATTGCCGTCCCGCTTTTTGTCTCAAGAGCCTCTCGAGTGGTTCCCACAGTATTTTTCATCCCCTGCCACTTACCTTGTAAACATTTACTCCTTTGCTTCTCCTGGTGTTTATTCCAGCACTTTTGCTTTCTCTCCCGTCCTCCCAGCGCTGTCCGATGGGAACTCCAACTTTCTGGTGAACGGTGACCTGGTGGTGTCCATGTTCAAGCGGGTGGTCAATTTCAAAGGGACGGCCATCGAGTACAGCGGCTCTAACACAACAGTGGAGCGCATCAACTGCACCGAGCGCATCAAAGCTGAGCTCATCCTGCAGGTGTGGCAACATCAGGCCAACTGCATAAGAAAAACAGCCAAGTTTGTTTCATGCACACACGTACACACTCACACACACACACACACACACACACACACACACACACACACACACACACACACACACACACATTTGCTATGTCATAGAGTCTCTCATCCCGAAAGTAGATTCTTAGGCACACTGCCTTATATACTTTTGGAGTTCTTGAAAGATTGCAGTACATCTCTCTTGTCTCACTGTCACCATCCACCCAAGTGTTGAAATTGAGGCTTTCCGTGTCATTGCAGGCCTACTGACAGCAATGAGACCCACTTTTACATATTTTGCATATACTGTAGCGTATCACATAGCTTTTTCATGTACCTGAAAATGCAAGGAATTGCTGTGAATACCTGTCAAACTGTGTCCTCTAGCTAAGTTATCCTATGGAATCTATCTGACTTACTGCTTAGTTTTACCCCAATCTACAGTATTATGGATTTTGCCTTTCTATGTATAGGGCAATAAAGAAAGACTGAAAGCAAGTTCAGCAAAGAGAGAGAAAGAGAAAAAGATTGAGAGTAGTCAGTACTCAGTCACACCACAGCACCCCCAGCTTTTATGTCATTCAGCGAGTTTTGATTTTGTTGTCTATTTAGTTTCTTAAAGTTTCTTAAGTTTTTGATGTATTTAGACTAGATTGACTAAACGGTTTTGTTGAGCTTTTGCATCATGCAGACTCGGTTGTATAGAGTCCCCATAGACAGGCTATAGGGTATTAACACACAGGTATGTGTTAGTGGATACAGAGAACTGCTTATTGGCCAAACACTCTCAAGCCAATACAGACTTACAGACTTACAGGCTGAGTGAACTAACAGATACAGATGCGGAAGCAAACATCACCTTTATGGTTGACGTCAAAAGGCACAACTAGCATGTTAAAGGGGGGGTGAATGGTTCGTTGGTTCTGGTGTTAAATCAAGGTCCTCCATCCTCTCACTTAGTGTTTTTATAGCTTTTTTTCTTCTTAGCGTAGTTAACCTCAGTTATGAATTATGAGGTGTGAACCAAAGCCCAGTGTTTACTTTCTGCACAAAAAGAGAAATGCAACGAGGACCTGAGCTTCTCTCGCCCTCTCTTTCTCTGTCTCCTCCTCCCCTCTCTCTTTCTTTTCTCTCACTCACACACACTCTCTCTCTCTGCTCCATTCCCCAGGTCTTGTGTGTGGGGGACTTGTACAACCCAGACGTGCGCTACTCCTTCAACATCCCCATCGAGGAGCACCGCGAGCAGTTTGTGTGGGACCCCTTGGGTTCCTGGCAGGAGTGCAGCCGCATGTGTCAGGGTGAGTGTGCATCTGCAGGGCAAATGCCACTGCCAACACTAGTATTGTGACCTGGACCTGAACACCATGCTGCACATCCACCTATACTCGCTTCAACTCCCAAGATGCAAACACACAGACGCATGCGGACACTTAAACACAGATGCATGCAGACGTGGACACACAGACACATACGCACAAACACAGGCTATTTGTTTTCATTGTTCCTATCAACAGACATACTGTATACACACACACGCACACATACACACACACACACACAAACATCACTTGACCTTGCTTATGCTTCAAACTAACCCTTGCTTTTTACTTACAATTCGGCACTCTCTTATATGCTGTCTCCTTAGTGCGGAGTGTCCCAGGCCTTGAGGCCACTTCAATAGTCTGCTCATCAGACACCTCTTTTGTTGTGGGTTCCCAGCAACGTTGTCCCAGATCAAAACCAGATGCCCACGAATGTCAATGAAAGCATTAATAGAGAAATATACTGTCCGCACCTTGGACAACACATCATGTAAACATATTGTTCAAACAGCGCTCTCTTTCTCTCTCTTCCTCTCTCACTCTTTCTTTCTCCCTCTTTCAAGTCAAGAAAGCTTTATTGGCATTATAGTTTCAACAGCATTACTGCCAAATCTCAATTACATACACTTAAAGTAGATGCATGCTTTTTTGGAGATGTTCTTTCTCTCTCACACACACACACATACTGTACATACACACAAACACACCCAAACACACACACACACATTTCCACACAGACATATGCAGGCACAAACAAACACATCCAGAGCAGCTGTATTAGGTCATATATCAACACTGCAGGGATGAGGCCCCCAAACACGGCCAGGCCTTCACCACTGACCAGCACCACCCAGATGGGGCCTCACAGGGGCCTGTAAATCTCTGCTTCCCCCTAGAAAGCAGCCGGCAACATCCTGTGGCCCCTGAGCGTCCAGGCATCGGCAGCAGGATCCATTTCAAGTGCTTTAATCCCCGCTCTCACAGGACATGCTCCCAGCCCCACCACCCCCCAGGCCTGCTTGACAAGCGGCTGAGGAGGGGGAAACGCAGGCTTTGGCAAGGCCAGAGCAGGCAAACCAGATGAGGGTCTAATTCAAACCTTACCTGGGTGTCTATGTGTGTGTCTGTGTGTGTTTGTGTGGTTGTGTATGTCTGTGTATGTGTGTGTGTGTGTGTGTGTGTGTGTATGTGTGTCTGTGTGTGTGTAGGTGAACGGAGACGCAAAGCCGTATGTGTGAGGAAGAGCGACCGCTTAGTAGTATCGGAGCAACGCTGTGAACATCTGCCCAGGCCTGGTAGCATTATGGATCCCTGCAACACACACTGTGAGCTCAGGTGAGAAGCACACACACACACACACAAACACACACACACACAACATCCATTTTTGTATTGAACTGTATAAAGTTCTACATCTATCATGCATGTCTTAGCCATAATTCACTTGAATATGTACATAAAGCATAGACGGTATGCTCATATAAAATAGTCACAGTAAGCAATTCTATATTGTCTGTAGTCACATAAGCACACAAACCCTAAACATATCCAAATGCCCCTCTAACCATATGTCCAAAAAAGCACCATTACATGCAAATACATGGTAAAGACATATGGTACAATGGTCCTTCATACATATTTACACACACATTGTACATCAAGATTTGTTTGTGGCTTTGCAACACCTACCGCCCTGAAGGACCAGTCCTGCAACATATAGAATATATGCCTGCCGGCAGATAGAAGGCACATGAGCACACATTTTGCATTTTTACTCTAACATTCATCCTCCCTAGTCAGTCTGAAGCATTTTCATATGCCCATATTACTTTTCATATCCCCAGGACATTTTTAGTATGCAGAACACAGAGTGTTTTGATTTGATTTGTTTTGAGTTGTCTGTGAGCATTTTTGTTTGTTGATTGGTAACTGTGGTATTTACCTGACTGGGAGGCTACACTGGATGCTTAACTGAAGCATTCCATTCTCATTGTATTTACTAAGACAATATGTTTCCTCTATGATCAATGGAATACCAAATGGTGAGATACATTCTGTGCACATCTGAAAAATTGGACCAGTCGTGAAAAACATTTTTATACCAGAACTCTTGCCCAGGAGGGAGTTCCCGAGCCCTTAACACCTGACCCTGTTTCCTCAGGTGGCATGTGGCCGGGAAGAGCGAATGCTCCACCAAGTGCGGGCCAGGCTACCGCACGCTGGATGTGCAGTGCATCCGCTACGGCCTGGCCGAGCAGCAGAGTGACCGCGTGGAGAGCAGGTCCTGCGCCGACCTGCCCAAACCCCAGACCAGAGAGGCCTGTCATGGGGACTGTCTGCTGAAGAGCTGGCAGTACAGCGCCTGGTCCTCGGTAAGGAAGAGGCAAAATATTTGAGCTAAAAGGAGTGTGAACAACAATCGGGAGGTAAATGAAAGGTTCAACAGCGCTGTATGAATGAAAGACTAAAGGAAGCTTTAGAGACAGACGGAGGAAACACGATAATGAGAAGACAAAGCTTCCAGTTCCGTTTTTTTTCACACAAAATACATCACTGGTGACAAATGATAGGACTTCACAGTGATCATTAGGACATGCCAGAGACACAGTCCAGTGTGAAGAACATACAGCTGAAATGTTTGCTCAGCTCAACTGATCTATAGGGGGCATTTATGAACCAGCAGTTAACCTGACATTTGAACATGGTAATGAACATTTCTCAGTTAATGTCCATATACACGTACTGTAGAACTTGGACCGGAACAATTTTTGTAACTGCAGTTTTTTTCTGTGTATTTTAATATGCTTTCTCTCCTCATTAATAACACTTTAAACTACCATGATATCCCTTTCTTTATTAGTGTATAACTAATTTTTGATACTAATGTGTGTGTGTGTGTGTGTGTGTGTGTGTGTGTGTGTTATGTGTTTGGTTACAGTGCTCTAAGAGCTGTGGCAGAGGCTCGCGCTCAAGGGAGTCCTACTGCATGAATAACCTGGGCCACAGGCTGGTGGACCGCGAGTGCAACGATCTCCGCAAGCTGGTTACCGAGAGCTGCAATGACATGCCCTGTCCCGGCTGGAGCGCCAGCGAATGGAGTGAGGTACAGTATAAGCGCTGCATGTGACTCTCAGCTTCATAGAATAGATTATTTCAGATTACCAAAGATGACCAAGAACATTGACTATGAATAACAGTGTTTGACTTCAACTGTTATCAGGAATACTCATTCCGTAGGCCATTTGACACGGAATGACTATGTGAATCTCTCTCTCTCTCTCTCTCTCTCTCTCTCTCTCTCTCTCTCTCTCTCTCTCTCTCCCCCCCTCTCTGTCTGTCTGTAGTGTATGGTGTCTTGTGGTAAGGGCCATAGGCACAGGCAGGTGTACTGTGTGCTGGGCGAGGAGAAGCTGAGCGAGCAGCACTGTGACGCCGGCTCCAAGCCCTCACCTGTGGGCAGCTGTGAACGCCCTGACTGTGCCTCCTGGCAGGTCGGAGTTTGGAGCTCAGTGAGTATGACCCACAACTGTGTGTGTGTGCGTGTGTGTCTGTGAACATCCTGACTGTACCACCCGGCAGGTCGGAGTGTGGAACTCAGTGAGTATAACCCACATCTGTGTGTGTGTGTGTGTGTGTGTGTGTCTGTGTGTGTGTGGCTATGCACATGAGAAGCAGAGCTCCTGCCAATATGAGAGGAGACTAAATCCTGATTGATTCATATGTAAAGAAAGTGTAAAACTCTCACTGTCCAGACTGCTATCAATGGCAACCCTCTATCCTCCATATGTATACTCCACCCTCTAGAACCCTTACATGCAGGCAGACAGTATACTTTAGGCTTTTATTCCGCAGCCATTCATTTAATGATGACTTAACAAAAAGCTCTTCCTAACTCATCCCCTCTAACTCTGAAGCTTTCAACAGGGTAATGATGATCAGATTGCTCTGGTTTCAAAGCTGGAAGAGATAAACTGCTCCCATGCCCATGTAAACAGCCGGCGCTGCCTAAATAAACGGAGCCCTAAAACACTCCGTGTGTCGGAAGGGCTCCATGTAAACGGAGCTATTCTGAAAAGGGCAGCATGTCAGGCAGACCTGGCATGAGTGATATGTTATTGGAATGCAGAGAGTTTGAAACTAGTCTAAGATGAGTCAAACATAATATACATCCATTTGGCTTCCTTTAAGCACTGGGAAGATGGAACATTCTGGTGTGTGTTGATGTAGAGGAAGACAGAAAGAAAGCTTTAGAGGGATGGACTTGTGCTGGAGTCTTTGCTGTCTGGCTTTGATAATGGGTCTTAGTGGGTGACTGCGTGTTTGTGTCTGTGTGTGTGTGTGTTGCATATTTGTATGTGTGTGTATCACATTTTGTCCAATATCTGGCCTTAATCTAGTCTGGCTGTGTGTGTCTGTGTGTGTGTGTGTGTGTGTGTTGCTGCAGTGTGCCGTGACTTGTGGCCATGGTTACCAGATGCGGGCTGTGCGTTGTGTGTCCGGTCCCTACGGCAACACTGTGGATGACCGTGAGTGTAATGCAGCTGCCAGGCCCCGGGATAGCCAGGTAAAACACACACACACACACACACAAACACACACACACACACACACACACACACACACACACACCAGAGACAAATGCTAAAAAACAGAACTCATTCCAAAGTCAGAACGCCTATGTGTAGTGTAGTGTCAAGTAAAGACATTAATGAGTAATCAGGGAAATTAGCAATGCGTGTGTGCGATACACACGCTTGGCTCTCCGGGCCTGAAACACCAGACGTCAACAGAAGGACCTGCAGCGCTGTACACATTCGCACATGTCAGTGCCGTTTATATCAGGCCACTCTGTGCCATAAAATATAGCTTATCTCAAAGATGTGTGTGTGTGTGTGTGTGTGTATGTGTGTGTGTGTGTGTGTTTGTTTTTGTTTAGGAGTGTGACCTGCCCCCTTGTCCACGTTCCGCTCCTGCTCTCAGCACAGCACGGCCTTTAGTCCCTGGTCAGTTCCTCACGCAGTGGAGATACGGCTCTTGGACCACGGTATGGTGACCACACACACAAATTAGGCATTATAACACATGCAAGCATGTGTTGCAGTCATGAATGGGTATACATAAATACACTTCAAATAGCCATACACAAACAGAGCATAAATAGGCAGTAATGAACACACAAACACACACACACACACACACACACAGTCCTGTTATTGTTACTTATATACATATAACACACACACTTGTCACATAGAGTAAGACTTACACTGACTCCTTGAACTCTCACTTCTGGGTTTGTAATAAGAATGCAGTAAATCTCACACCTCCTCAAGAACACCTGCAAAAGCAGAGCCCAAAGCTGCTCCCCCCCCCTCTCTATCTAACTCTCTCTCTCTCTTGTCTTTCACTCTCTCTCTCTCTCTCTCTCTCTCTCTCTCACTCACACACACACACACACACACCACACACACACACACACACACACACACACACACGCACACACTTCTACTACATACACAGATGTACATACAGTTTGACAGTGGGAGGTCTGTTAGGTCGTATCTGACTTTGAGTCTTACATTGTCTCACCCTGAAAATGAGAAACAGATCGCTTGCAGACATGGGTTTAATGTTGCAGGGATCCACCCATCTGCCCATCCGTCTGTGACATGACACTCACGTGCAAATGTGCATGCTGTTGTTTACTTTTGAGGAGAAAGACAAAAGGAGTGGGAGGATGCAGGGTTACTGTGTTTTGTGTACTGTGTTTGGAGGGGCTTTTCATCTCATTGTACTCTGTATAGTGGCAATAAAAAGCATACTACTATACTACTACTATACTATTTGGAAAGGTTTTGAGGCCGTCAAATACACCAGGTACAGTTAATCTCTGTGTAATGACATTCATTTGCATTACAGAGAGTAGTCATGTACACTGCAAAATACACACTTTCAACAAACAAAAGTTAGTGTCCAGACTCCCTAACTATTTTCAGTTGACCAAACTTGAATAATGATAATGAGTTGTGAATTGCCATTCACTCATTCAACCTATCATCTCAAATTTGTTCAACTGAAAATGAGTTAGGCAGCCCGGACACTATCTTTTGTTAGTTGAAAGTGTGTATTTGTTTTACAGTAGGGCACCAAGGCCACACTGGCCTGAGAACATGTAATCTTCACAAGGGTCATGGCTGCCAAGGTGTGAAGCATCAATGACATGGCCTCTGTGAAAATCCAGCCCTGGTGCTTAGTGAAACATAGGAAGCCCAAGAGAACTGCTAGTTGATTTGGAGTTTCCTGGCTGCTTTCTGGTGATTGCATTATGAATTCAGCATTGAATTGTTTTCTCACTGCTTCCCCTGAGGAAACTCTGCAGACAGCAGACAATAAGGGTTTATTGAGGCCTGCCCTGGAGGTTTGGATGTTTGGATATAGAAATGGCACATATTTCCATACACTCGCGCACACTCACACGCACATGTGCACACACACACACCCACACACACTAACATACACCTAGATCCACTTTTTCTTTTCATAATCACGTAGGTGCAGGTACAGGTACAGTTGAAAGGTGATTGAGTGTTTCAACAGTATTGAAACATTTCTGGCATTTCAAGCATTTTGCCACTGGCCTTGTTGGAAAACTCAAGTAGGAATTCTTCTTGGAATCGATCTATATGTTTGTTCAAGTCAGTGTGTTTTGTTGACTGCTTCATAGTGCGAAGTGATGCCAGATGTGATGTGCTGTGTGTCTGTGTGTGTGTGTGTGTGTGTGCATGTGTGTGTGTGTATTCCAGTGTTCGGTGTCCTGTGGGAAGGGCAAGCGTGCCCGCTATGTGAGCTGCAGGGATGCCCAGGGAGGAGTGGCAGACGAGTCCTACTGCGCCCACCTCCCCCGTCCTCCAGAAACCTCCTCCTGCTTCAGCCCCTGTGGCAAGTGGAGAGCAGGAGAGTGGTCTTCTGTATGTATGCTCAAACAGGCCTACATACACATGCACAGTAGCACTCTCACAAATACCATCAGTAACACAATTATTGATATATCTATAATTCCAGTAGTACTAGGATAAGGAGTGAAGATGGTGGTAATCATGGTAGCAGTTATAGTTCATTTTTACACGACAGCATACCAGCATGCAGCAACTGCATTCATACCAGTTACTTCTCTGTTGCAGTGCTCTGTGACATGTGGAGTCGGCAAAACCACGCGGCAAGTGGTGTGCATCAACTACCACCAGCAGGTGGACGAGTCCCTGTGCCACCCGGACGAGAGGCCCAGCACGGAGCAAGAGTGTGCAGCCAGCCCCTGTCCCTCGGCCTACCAGCCCCGCTCCAACAACCAGCCCCACTCCCCCCACGACCCTGGCTACCATCCTGGCCACAGCACCTGGAACGTCCCCTCGGCCGCCAACCAGTGGAGGACAGGACCCTGGGGAGCGGTAGGTCTAGCAGAGTGTAACAGATGCAGAAACCCTAATGCATAAATTCACTGTAGTGAATGAGCAAGTGACGGCCTATCTGGTAGATAACGTGTATAAGTGTATATAAGAGATACGCCAGTCAGTGAAACTAGCACATTTAGTTGTAATAATGGCACACACTTCCACACACACTTCCACACACACACACACACACACACACACACACACACATACACACACAGAATACTGTAGATTCCATTCCAAAACCACAGCCAACCCAACCCACACACGTTGGCGCTCACCTTGGTCAGACACGTGGTCTGATTCACACCATTTTCAGTGCTAAGCGGCGGTAATTGGAGGCAGAGCGCTCTGGCCAGGAAGGCAAGCACTTTTCAAGGCTGCCTGTTTATTTGCTTATCTCATCTCATCTGAGCTCCACTCTGCCCCAAGGAAACAAAAAAGCCTCTCATACTTTCCATCCATCAGTCTGATTGCCTCCCGGCCTGTCTCCCTGCCTACCTTCCTGCCTGCTTGCCGGTCTCCGTGTCTCCCTGTCTTTCTGCCTGCTGTATCTCTCTCTCTCTCTCTCTCTGCATTTTAAATCTTCATCTGCATCCAAGCTGCGAAAGGAGTCACCAGCTGCTGTGTCCAGACCTTCTGTCATCTGCAACTTAATGGTGCTTTAAGGAAATCACACTGATATCAGCACAACTGTGTGTGTGTGTGTGTGTGTGTGTGTGTGTGTGTGTGTGTGAGTGTGTGTGTGTGTACTAATACTGACTTGACTACATATTTTTGTAAGGGCTGTCCAGGCGTCATGGGGTCAGCTTGTACTTCCAGACTCATCCGAATGGACACTGGCAAACAGTATACTAGAAACAGAGGCATGACCCACCACCCGCCACCACCCCCCGTTCTTTAGCATAGGTCATACAGTACACACTGTAGGACTCAGTTGCCCCACTGTCTCTTGGCCAAAACCTGTTTCTGATAAACAAATTCCCACAAATATGTTACAAAAGTTACACAAAAATTGGCAACCGTAAGGGGAACGCCATAGTCTAAAAATTCCATATTTGCATGGTGTAACGTTAGTGACATCTCATTTTTGCAAATGTATATATGTTTGCTTATGACACTCTGTGTGTGTGTGCGTGTGTGTATGTTTGTGTGTGTGTGTGTGTGTATATGTGCGTGTGTGTGTATGTATGTGTGTGTGTGTGTGTGTGTGTTTACGACCCAGTGCTCCAGCACCTGTGAGGGAGGCTTCCAGAGGCGAGTGGTGGTCTGTCAGGACGCGGAGGGCCGCAGCACCAACTACTGTGACGAGCGTGTCAAGCCGGACGAGGCCAAGCAGTGCAATTCAGGACCCTGCCCATTCTGGAATTACGGCATATGGGGCGAGGTAAGGCCTCAGAGGTTCCCCAAAATCTCTAGACGCCAATGGGCACCACAGGCCTGGCAATAGTCTGCATTTTTTCCACGCAGTTTGAATGGGATATTTGCCAGCGGTAATGTTTTCCGAGGTCGTCTTTTGTAGAAAGTCAATAAACGTCAAACAAGCCTATAAAAGCTAATGCTTTCCAATGGATAACTAATTAAAAGCAAATGTTTTCATGTGCTTTGTCATTTTGACATTGAAAATGACATCTGACATTGACATTGAAACTTTTGAAAAATTGTGACATTGAAAATGACACAAGAAATGTTTTATGTGCGACATAAAAATTTTCTTTGCTCTTTTCAATTGTGAGAGCTATTCTCTTACTCTGTCAAGGATTCATCAATAGTTTCTATTCCTCCGTCTGCTGGTCTCTGTGTTCTCCTTTAGTCTCTGAGACAGCCTGTTTTATTAGTTTGCAATAACTTGTCTAATCTTTCTCTTTCAGCCGTCGTACACATTTTGCTTTCTTCCACACATGCTTCATTTGCGCTCTGTTTTTCCAGGCCTGTGGTTCCTAACTCCCCTCTTCTTCTGCATTGTCTCCATCACCATCTCTCTCTCTCTGTCTCTCTCTCTCTCTCTCTCTCTTTCATTCTTCATCCTATAATGTCACCTCAATGCTTATTTGTCCATTTATGCCTGTGGCTTTGGGTTATATCCTGCCTAGTCTCCGTTTGTCAACCCCCCCCCCCATCCCTGTTAAAAGTTTTTCGTTTGTACGTTTGTAATTCCACTCCTCCCTCTTCCCAGTGCACGCAAACCTGTGGGGCCGGCCGTCGCACGCGTCTGGTGGTGTGCCAGCGACCCAGTGGCCAGCGCCTGAACGACCACAACTGTGACGTGCTGGACAAGCCATCCGACGTGGAGCCCTGCAACCTGCAGCCCTGCCCAGGCAGTGCTTCCTGGCATAGGCGACCGTGGAAGCCGGTACGATAGTATTCCTTTTCCTTTACTCACCATCCCCATCACAGTCCAGTCCTACCGAACCCCTTTCCCCTCTTAAGCTGTAGTGCGTCGTATGGCGCTAGTACATATCGCTCGTACTTAATTACAGGGAGTGTACTTCTGGCACATCCGCTGAGTGGCATCTGTATGTGTGTAAGTGTGAATGTGTGTTTGTGTATGTATGTGTGTGTGTGTGTGTGTGTACTATTCCTGTGCTGATGGAGGACTAGCAGCGACATCTGCCCACCCACGCAGCCTTGACACTGACATGGTGTTAATTAGAGGAGAAACAAAATGCAAAAAAAAAAAAAAAAAACTCTAAGTGCTGCTCTCCACTAGAATTCATTACCAACACATGTAAGCAATCTGCAGCAAGAGCTCCAAAATGAAAAACTATAAATTAGCAGGACACTTGTCCAACCACATATTTCTCAGATGGGTCATTCAAATTATATTTATCGTTATTTGTGAAGCGTGAAGTAAACATCTGTTGTGATAGGTGCTCCCATCTTCCCTGTAATCTGAGTACACAAGTGTATATTTGTGTATAAGAGATCTTATATTATTGCCTTTGAAACAGCAACAAATTATATTCTGTATATTATATTGTCTCTTATGTACAGTTTGATCAATGTTTATGTAGCCTGAAGTTTGATTTTTTTTATTTTGTCATTTTTAAGTTGAACAATTTTATGTCAAGAGTTTCCTATTTAATTAATTTCTATTGTTATTATTTCTTAACTGGTGCTCTTGTTCATCATCTGAAGCCATAGCCATATGTAAGGAGGAAAATAGCACATCGGCAGTTTTGTCATTTCTTTGTGTACTCCACTAAATATTTAAAAAGCATGACTGTTACAGAGGATATGAAACACATATGTAGGGATTTCTCTTCCCACAACTGCATCCTTATCTTCGTTAAAGTATTTCTTCCTGAATGAGCACAATATGAATTGTGTCCAATCACTGACAACATCTTTCCTATTTATTATCAAGCACAGAGTTATTATTTTATGCCTTGTAACAGAAACAAGACACAGACAGCTCTGACCTCTGCCAGCGTCGAACAGGCCTTAATTAATGGTTCGCACAGCACACGTCACGTGTTGACACGCACCGACTAACGTGTAGCCAGTGTAAGAACATGCGCTCCCAGAGGCTTCGAAGCCTTTGTTGTCGTTTAATCGTTCCATTGTGGGAAATGTCCCTCAGTAGGGAGAGTGCTCTAGTAAGGGATTATGTAGGCTGTTTCCAGCGTGACACCATGACAACTTCTATTCGATTTGATGCAGCATGTGAAAGTCAACCAATCAACAGTGGAGTTGTGTTCGTTTTTGTCATGCATATATTTATTTACCGGACAAAATTTGATGTGAGATTCAATGTTTTGCAACGTTCTCTTTTGAAGGATGTGTTTCATTAACATTAACAGACAAAATATCACTGGCTTGGGAGTCTATAAGGCAATACATTGAATGCTGAGCAGTCAGATCTACCTGATCTAAAATTCTGTTTACGCTATTCCAGTTATGTAGCTCTGGTGTCATGGCTCAGATTATGAATGAAATCAAGTGGTGCTCATACGCTCACATAATACAAACAGAATATGCACACTATATTCTCAAACACACACACACACTCACACACACACACACATACACACACACACACACACACACACACAAATACTTCAATGTTCGATGAAACACAGAATACCTCTTTTTCAATGTGGTCATTTGTTGCTGTTTCGTATTATATATAAATATATTGTTTTTTTGTTTGTTTTCTTGGGCCACTTTTTTATATTTCTGAAGGATTTATGTTAAAATGAGAATTATTTATTTGTTTACAGTAGGTGATCCACAGCTTCACAATGGTCTTTTGTACTCAAATGGCTAGGGCTTTTGGCTATATGTTCACTTTGTCTTTGTCTAAAGCCTTATCATACAGCAAACCTCTACCATCCTCTCCATCTCTTTTACTTCATTTTCTCTCTTCTGTCAACATGAGCTCTTTCGATTCCCAACACATACTGTCCCCAGTTCTGCTCATTATGGCACTTCCCTGTAATATGTGGCATGACCTTGCTTAGCCATGCCTGTGGCTGACAGCTGTCTTGACTTAAAAGACTTTTATATTGTCAACTGTTTTGTCTGTGTTACCTCGGTCCTCCTTGGTTTTCTGTGTGGTTATTCCATGCACAAACAAAAAGGAACGCATACACATGTTTGATAGACATTTTTCACTGTAAATTTATTAAAGATACATAAAGGTTGTGTAATTTTTGTGTTGTCCTTATGCACTGTTATCAAAGTATGGCTCCAGGCAGTTCTATATATGGACTATAAATCAACAAAAGAGTTGTTATTAAATTTAGTTTAATACTTAAAACATAGCTGAACACGTATTAAAATGCCTAAAGGTAGTCTATATTGGCATAATAAAAGTATATTTAATACTTGTCATCTGTTGGCTAAGTGGCTAAATACACTTAGCCAACAGAGACAGAGCCAGCAGATTCAAGGGAAAGTTATAAAGTGTGGCAAATGTAAGAAAACAAACATAAACATAAATAACACTAAAACATATAACACTATGTAGCAGAATCTAACAATATGTAATCAGAAGAAGACTGCAGATACAGATAAACAGTCTAAATTGAAACCATACTAAGCATCACACAGTTCCATTTATGGCATATGTACTGATCAACAGCTGTCAATCACAGTAATTACTAAGTCCTTCTGCGTAATTGGAACCAAGCTGTGTATGTGCGCCAATAAAGACAGGGCAGGTGATTTTTTAAAGAAAGAAAGGGGGAAGAAAGCTTTACTTTGAAATAAATGAGTTGTGATAACCTGATATAACCTAATAAACTAATTGACCTGCACATCAAGCTTGCTCACAGAATACTGTATCTCTCTCATAATGGCAAAATTAGTGCAGAACCCCTGGAATATAGTTGCAGCTGAAATAAATGCAATCAGGTGTCAGCTTGGATTTCAGATGTGTATTTATTCACGATTGCTTATTGTAGTCGTTGGTGTAAAGTCTATATCAGTCCCAGACTTTTTTATTTAGTTTTATTATGTTATCCTCTTCATTGCAGTATGTTGTGAACTGCCCCAAGAGAAAACATAAGTTTCTCCGAATCAAACACTAGCTACGGCATCTGTTTACAATTTCACAAATATGGTTCTCTGTAATGCATTTGGCAGGAAATGTAAAAATTCTTGCTTTTACAACAGTAATCAGTTAATCAGTGCTGGCAAACCTCCTACACTTGAGAAAGCTTTCAAAAAATGTTCTTTATTAAGATGAGCTCTATGTGAGCATAGAAGTAAAAATAGGAAGGAAGGAAGAACCATTAAAATACCCATATTAAATTGTACATGTAGAATACATGTAATATGATGTATAAAATATAAAATGGCACATCAGCAAAATGTCCTATGTACTGCGCCATGCATAAAATTATCATTAAACAGGTTTATAAAATGTAGAGTGATTAGACCATTTAATAAAAAAAAATGCATTGGAGCAGGGTGTGATCAAATATGATGAAACTTATATAAAACATAAAAACAAAATTACTTGTTTGTCCTGCATTGTATTACTCTGGGAAAAATGCTGCATAAACACACTCATTCAGCAAAAACTTGTGTAGCAATATGCTGTACCCAGCTATGTCCTGTAGAAAGCATGTAGTTTATTAGAGGCTTAGGATCTGTCTGGAAAGGAAGGAAATGGCCTGTTTTTGTAGGTTTTTTGTAACATTACTGGGATGTTTCTCATAGCTGCAAAAGTAAATTGACCTTTCAACCCAATGAATTTGTGGGTACAGTTATGCAAGAGCTGCTCTCACACTATAGGGCCCCCTGAAACATGTATTGACCCAGCCTTCTCCAATGCAAATTTTAGCTCTTTTGTCAAATTTATGTGAACTCAGAGCAAAGAGCAAGATGCTACATACATGAAACTAGGTTGATGTTTCTTCCTGGAAGTAATCATTAGACAAGGGTACTGCAGAATCTATGGAATCCTTATAGGACCAAGCAGATTACGTAGCAGTTACAGTTTTTAATATTCTTTATTTATAGCTTTTCTTCAAACACTTACCTTGACATTGCAGGCACTCATGTGCATTCACACCCTCTTTTCAAGTAAACGGAGGAGAAGGATAACCATCAAATAATCTTCAAAAAAAATATCTATATATAAAAATAAAATCCAGATTGTTACTGAAATTCTGTCTAATAGTAAGACTGTTGAAATAGTTGACAGGCTAGCCAGCAATGGTTCCGTTCTATTAGTAGAGTGAGTAGATAGCCTGAATTGGCCTCAGACTTGTTGCCTGAGTTTAAATTAAACCACATGTTGTGTGTATGGTCCTGAGGGACCCGGGGAGCCCTTAGGCCACACGTGAGCCCTGTCACTGCAAGGTCAGACAACCCCTGACTTCTCCAGGCAAGTGTTTTCTGATCACGGCCAGGTTGGCAGGGCCAGCAGTGAGTTAAACCTCTTCAATTCAGTCTGTTAACTCTCCACTCTGGCAATGCTCTGCTCGGAGCAAGAGTGAACTCTGGTGAACTCTGGTGTTACACAAAATTATAAATAATGTCGGTCAGAAGTAAATTGTTCGACTTGACATAATAACCATTCCCCACATATTACAGATGTTAGGTAATACATACAGTAAAAGGAAAACTTTCACAAAAGTAATGAAGGCTTTATTGAAATGGCCAAACAGTTGGAAAACATGGAGAAAAGCCATATTTTATACAGAAGAGTGACCTTGTTCTCATCTGCCCATTATTCAATTTCCTTTCTGTTTCAAACCAAAGAAAAGTTTTTGTGACCACAAAATTTATTCCAAAACAAAATTTATATCCAACTCCTTGAAAACATGCGGCTAGTTTTTTTAAAGTCAATTAAATACCTAATTATAATGTTCTATGCTTCATTTAAAAGAATAATGAAAAGACCAAATTGTACAATGTAAGCCGTCCTGCAGCTGGGCTTAAACAAACAACATGTACTTCATGCAATCATGCAAACCCGAGAGATGAAGAAGCTTTCTTGCAAATATTATTTTTGACCAGCTATGAACTGCTCATTAGAATTTTCACTTCATGCATGCAAAAAATGACAAATCTAACAAAACTGTGTTTTTCTCTAAAGAGCTCTAGAGTCTCTAATGTGAGGCTTCCCATCTGGTTAAGGATACAGTGCATTTAAATGAAAAGAGACGTAGCAAGCAATCTGGAAGTGCTTAAACTGGGCTTTCCTTGTTTGTCGTGTGATCAAGAACAGGGTCCACCAAACAGCCCGGCTGCTTTGCCTCAAACTTACATCACCAGTCTACAAAATTTTTTAAGCTCAGAAGTTAACTCTCTTTTTGAAATGACTCTTACTTCATGGAAGGACCTATATTTTACTGTAATCACTGATTAGACCTTATCTCTTCCGTTTCTGTAGATTGACACTGACACAGGACATGTGGTTCATGTTCCTAACTAAACACCTTGGAGTGAAAGGTGGAGACAGATGTGTCTGATAGGTTGCCTGAGACATCAAGACTATAATTATCACTTCCATTCTATTCAAACGTCAAGCAAAGTTTAACTGACCCTCTCTATGATAATATGGCTTTTGGTATTGGTAGTATGCAATAGATACACCTACTGTACTTTACTCCACTAAGGCTATACTGCACTGAGTCACCGGGCCCCTTGGCCTCATATGTGCTAAATGTCCTTCATTACCTGTCTGGTGTTTCTTGTTGAGCGGTGCTCAGAGCTCAAGGGCCACTGGTGCACAGATGGGGAAAAAATACCAACATGCTCATCCATGTGACATACTTAATCTAGTCTCCAGCCATTAAAGATACTGTCGTCTGTATCTCAGCGCGTCTCACTAGCCTGAAAGCCTTGAGTACCAGAGTAGGATTCATAATGAATGCCGCTCCTCCAAAGCTGGTTGTTGGACCCATCACTGAAAATATCTATAATAAAATTGGGAAATCAGGAATTGGTGTTAATTAGGATATCTTATGCAATTTAGTCACATGGAACACATACTGATTGCAGTGCATAAATCAGTTAGCCACAAATAATTTTTGAAGCAAAATTTAGAATGGAAACTTTATGCTAGAGCCAACATCTTTGTTTTTTCTGGTAAATAGGTTGTAGGCTCTAAAACGTTTAAAAGTATGATGCTCTGGTATAATAGTAAAACTGTTTTGAACTGAGTAACACTAATTGTATCTCTGAAGTGGAAGAGGTAGCAGTAAACAAACACAGAGTTGTTGATGTATTGGAAGCCTGACAAATTAACAAGTGTAAGGTATCTCAGCACTGTTGGCATGGCCAATTTATGATTGTTACAGTAGATGACTGGATCAAAACTACTAGCTACAGTCTTGTGTAGTTCTGGCATACAGTTGTTAGTACCAACTAAATGAGGTCCAAAGGCCCGATAATGCACACGGCGCACAGTGCTTTCGCAACTTGCACAACCTATCATTGCAATTTTGTGCAAGTGCATTGTTCTTTTTTTCTGGCAGAAATGTACGTTGTCTATATAGCAAATGGCTTTGCGCTCTGTCGGGCGTGTCATTGAAAAGAAGGGGTGTGGTGCGGCACATAGCGCAAGAGGTAAACGTGAATTCGCTACTGACTAGAAAAAACCTGGTCAGGAATCATTTGTGCATTGTTCAAAGGCTATTTTACGGGCGCTTAGTGCTTAGTGCTTAGGCACAAGCTGCTTCTTTCATCAGCAGGAGCAAGCAGCTGCCCAGTCCTCGAAATTTGGATGCTACGCCCCAAATACACCCATGACTAATTTACTCATTTAAGACAACCCATTTGAACTATGCGCCAGGAGCAATGTCCACTTTTCCTACAGGCAATATAGCGTTCTGCGCTGGCCCCTCCTCCAAAGAGAACTGCGTTGTAGACTTCAGACTATGCACGATTGAACTTGAAAAAAACAAAAACATGAAAACATGAACGTGAACATTTATAGATTAGCCTTGTACTAGACTAGGCTAGACTAGACTATTTTAATGTAGCTTGATATCACCAAATGTATCTCAGACAAAAATATACGTTTGCAAAGTAGCTAGCTGCATATAACGTTTTCTGTGTATTTGTTTTTTTTACAAGTTACTTACTACTTGGTTCAAACAAACAGCAGACAGATCTTTTTATACCTTGCCCTTTAAGAGTTGTTGTTGTACGCACCTGCATTTAATAAAAAGCTATCTAATTGTCTGTACAGCAAAACAGACTCAATAAATAAGCTACGACGACACTAATAATAATGATGTCCCATTAAACAGAATAGATCCTAGTGTAAACACAAGGCACCCAGCTAACAGGAATGTGATAATGAAAGACATGCAGAGCAGGTGTTGAATGTCAGAGAAACCTTGAATGAAAATTTGGGACCCTCCCATACAACCTTGTCTTTGACACCAGTGTCACAGGATATGATTTAGGTATTCTAAAGAGAAGAGGCGAGCTTCAACATAATGAGCCAATGTACAATGATGTCAATCAAGCATGATGAGGTTAAAGTGTACCAAGTTACACTGAAATTATGGTTAACCAGTTAGCTGGTATCCATGCTATCTACCAATATTTCTTTCCAAATTTCTTTTGCCAAATAAGATGTGTGTGTTTTATACCCAAGAAAATTATAAAATGCATAGGGAAGAAAGAGGGTTAAAAATAGGGTTGATAAGATGAGCATTTTGGTAAAATACAGGTCTAAGTTATGTAGTTTGGTGTTGAATTATGGTCGCACAGTTTATCTTTGCTGAGTGGTGTTAGCTTACAAAGAAAACTGTGCGCAGGAAAATATATGCTGTCTTAGCAATGTTTATTTGACTGCCATGCTTTCTCAGAGAACAGCAACAGCAAAATCTTGTCTCTTTCTTAACTGACTGGACACTGGTTATTGGAACAATTGTCTGTGCCTATATGTAGCTTAAAACAAGAAACTCATAGCATGCTTTAACAAATAAAATAGGGTGTAACAATTATTCTGCAAGTTGTATTACAACATCTAACATAACTCTGTATTCAAGCAATGTCTATGTGTCTTCACAACTTTGTGTGGTTATACGTTTACCATACACCTTGAGTGAAAGATGTTTTAGCACTTGGCTGAAGTTGCTCTAGTGTGAGTGGTGATCAGGTCAGGGTGGTTATTTTCACCCTGCCAGATGATTGATCTGCAGCCCTGCCTCCGGCATTCCACTGCTCACTCTTACCAGCTGTTCCCACGTCGACAGCATGTGTTGTTTTGACTTCTCTCCCCTGTGAAAAAAGGACCTTGACACACACCGAGAAAGAATAGGCACATGCTTATCTTCCCATCTCCTGTAATCCCCCTTTTTTTGTCTGACACTCTTTTGTGCCAGTCAGCGATGAGCGTGTTACAACTAGACTGATAGCTCATTTTCAAACAGCCTCCAGGAAAATGATGCCATCAGCCCCTGACTGGAAAAATGACGCTCCTTATCAATGAGGGAAATATGAAGATTACTTCCTCCTGAGCTCAGATAGTTGCCATGTTGTAAGCACATGGATTGCGTCTTTGCAAGTGAGAGGTGTAATACTCTGGACTGTCTTCACACGAATCTTGCGTTTGGACTGGCTTGAGGTCAGTTCAGAGCCCTTTTGAGGAGGCTGCGTAACATGAATACACATATGCTCAGTATTAGCAGTCTTTCTGCTCTGTCTGCTCTGTGTGGAGTTGTCTGAATTCAAGCTTGGCAATCACATATTCATATGGAGGAGGTGTTTGTTTAGACATGTTGCTCAAGCTGTAATTTCCCTGTCAAGCTACAATGCATATGTTATTCATACCTATAGATATCTATTATTTCACTCTCTGATCTATTTTTATATTTTTCTAACATCCTAAGTCTGACATTTTTACCCCATACCCTACTGACCATTGAGAGCTTGAACTTACATAGAATGAAACCAAGTAAACAACATTTAAGAAAAATATATGACTAGAAACAGAGGTGTGATTGTCTTATTGACAGTAATTTAGTATTCTCAACAAATAATGACATCGAAATGAAGCAATGTAGTTATATCGTTCCTTGCAGTTATGTCCTTTGACTGAGGTTATGATCTGTGTGACGATATGGCCTTGGTGTCAAAGATCATTGTGCAGAGCATGTTACCTTTGCTGGTTGGTCATTCACAAAGGCTCAGTCCATAGCCTGATGCTTTCAGGCTTACAGCTTGGATCGGCTTTGATACTGCAAGGACCTGAATCAGCTTCAGCCTGCTGTCAGGATTCCCTACCCAAATGAAAAACCTCTATATGAAACAGCTAAACAAACAAAGTAAATCACTAAACATGTTTCTTTAGATGTTCCTTACCATGTATGACCATAAAAAACAACAACAATGGTTTCATCAACCATACTTATCCAGTAATATACATTATTTCCAGCTGACTATCTTTGGCTTATACTAGACTTAACCCACCTACTCATGTGGAATGAATTCTTGCTACTACTTGGGAGGGCGACACCATCTCCAAAGAGAGGCTTTCCCCTTGGGACAGTGGTATTAGAATTACATGACTGTGGTGCTCAGCTTTCTTTTTTGTACATCTTGGCATATGCCTTTCATGTTCCCAAATGCTACCTCTTTACCCTCAGAGAGACCTGCTGAGTTGTGTAGTGCATAGCAACAGACACACAGACATTCCAGACTAGAGCACTAACCTCCAACTACTTAAAGCAGCAACACTAAAACACTTTGACTCCAGAGTGAATCACAGTTTGAATTCATATGAAAAAAGGCCATAATTGCTTGTAATGCATTTATGGATGATACTACTGTCGTTCTCAATTGAACACCACAAAGCCATGTCTGGTTGAGATTTCAGGCATATAGAGTAAAAACACACATAAAATACAGCATATCTGTATGGAACCATATTACTTTTTAAAATATAGGAAATATACATAGATTTTAAGTTAGCAAACACAAGCAAGATAGGCTGAATGAGTTTGTTATACAGTACAGTAAAGCTTTTATATTCTAGTCAAAGTGCCGTTGACCTACCTTCCAGAGTCGTGAGCATGGCTGTGTGCTCTCCGTGTGAGTTGGGTTGAGGTGGCTGCCTTTGCCCCCCATCCTCTGTGCCCTGGTGAAACTGTCCTCTGGTCCCACACACTCTGCCAGTTTCTCTTGAGTGCTCCGCTACCAGCTCCTGGTGGACTAATGGCAGACAGATGGGGCCCTTTGGCAAGAGGGAGGAGCAGACTGCCATACGACGTCCTTGTCCACTGCTAAGCTGCAGATAGGGCTTGGTCGAGAAGCACTGCCTGTATGACTGTGATTTCCTTTTTTCCCCTCTTTTTCTTCTCTCTCTCTCTCTCGCTCTCTCTCTCTTTCATGCTCTCTGTCTTGATCTCTCTCCCTTCCCCCTTTGCTCTTTTACGGCCGTGAGGAGGAGCTTACCTCTACCATACCCCTATCAACATGTTTGCTTGTCTCAGCTTTATCTGTAGTGAAGGGAAGGCAGACCAGAGCAATCAATGGAGCTTTCTTGTTGTGTGCCTGGCATGTTGGGGATCAGTCACTTATCACAGACTCATCCTTTGATGTTGCACCATCAGCTGACACAGCCCCTGTGTTTAAAATGCCTCAGTAATTACAGTCTGTATCATATGTACATGGCTCAAACCACAAGCCCTGGGCTCTGCAAGGGAAATGAAAGCGTGTTGTCTGAGGCTAAAATAGCTGAACTCTGAAAGCTACACGCAGAGAAGCCGAGAACAAGAAGGAAATGGATTTTCCTGCCCTGTGTGGTACAGTTTTGTTTATTGGTCTGAAAGCCAATTGGAGAAGGAGGGAGAATAAAGAGAAGGCTGTGTGCTTTAATTAGAGAAAATATAACCAATTTAGAAATATAACCAGTTCAACCACCAAGATCAACCAAGGTCTCGCAATGAGGCCGGCGGGAAAATGCATCTGTTTAGTCTTATGTAATTTCTCTGATGTCATAATTGATCAACAAAGATATATTATGTTTATTATCTGGACTGGAAAATATGCCAGCCATACACATCCTCCATATTCCATGTAGACTGTTTTGGAGTTGCTTTGTGTCAGGGCTGCCATGGGTGAGCAGGGATAGCCGGGCCCTAATTGCTGTCTGGATATAGAGATGGAAAAGTCTAGAATATTTTCACTTAATGTGCTGATCAATCGGGATCTCACTCCTTATTTCTTGCCCTCTGTTCCTGTCTCAGTCTCTTTCTTTCCCACTCCTTCCCTTCCTTTATAACTTCTCTTAAGTATTATTACCTTCTTATCGAAACCAGATGTGGTCTGAGCTTTATCTGTGTTTCAAGGTTTTAGCCTCAGAATCCACCTTCCTTCTGATTTACTGTAAGTTCTATACTGTACCTCAAGCCTTTCAGCTCCGAGGACAGCCACAGGGGGGATCAGTTCATTTTTGGGCTGTCATAATTAGGCCAACTAAAAGTGTTGCTGGGAAAGTTACTGTGGAGCTTACTTCAAAGGTCACAGGTAACTTTGATGTGGATGTAAGATGAACCAAGATTTCTATGACTGGCTAATATTGTAATGTGAATGAAGTACACTCACTGTCAAACAGCTTCTACTTTTAAGTTGTTTATTTGTGTAAGACTCAAAGTCTGTGTTTGACTGTGTTTGCGTCACCTGAAATGGATATTTCTGCTTCCCCTCTAGTGCTCTGTGACCTGTGGTCGAGGGACAAAGCAGAGAGACGTCATCTGCGTACACCAGAATTTTACCCAGATCGAGAACGAGCACTGCAGTCATCTATCAAGACCCAGGACTGAGAAGGCTTGCAGGGCTAGGGCATGCCCCAGCTGGAAAGCCAACAGGTGGAGTGAGGTATGCATTCCCTACCGCTCCAAAATACCGGCTAGCCCTGTGGCTACTGCTAGCAGCTGGAGGTCTCCCGGTCCAAGTGGGTCATCACATCCCAGATGTCTGACAGATATGTTTGGGTCATTGTGCACATAGCTATTCCTCCACAAACCTGAATTAAACATTACAGACAAGGTTTACATTGCCTTTTGCACAGTGCACTTGATTTGTGTATCTTAGTGTCCAAATATTTTTGGAGTGTGCACATGCAACTCTCTTTGGAGGGCTCCTCTAATAACCTGCCAAGTTTGTTTCCCGAGTGTTATCTAGGCCAGAGAAATGGGAGTGCTGTTTTGCATCACTTCTTTTTTGTTCTTATAACAAAATGATACATGGGAAATTATTCCTTATACCTTAAAGCAATCTGTCCAGAATTTGTGGAAATTTAGGTGAAGAAGCAGTTAACCAATGCATTTAAAAAAAATGTTCTTACTTAAGAACTTTTTAAAGACATTTCTGTACCAAATGTATTATGTTACCTTGTAGTATTTTGAATATGCTGAAACGCTGTATGAACAGCCAAGAAATTATTAGAATCCCAAGGTTTCAGATAGACCAAAAGCCCCAACTGCATAAAACAAGAAGTGTTACCTTTGGATATCCCAGCAGGCTAGTTTTACAAGCTGTAATCAGATCTGTTGGGGGCAGTAGGCCATTTTGAGGGGGAAGGTCAGAGTTAGGATGGAGCCAATTTCACAGTGAAGACATCCGCCACCAAGGGGCAGTTTCTAGGAGAATTGGGGAACTTCTTTGGCCCACATACCTCAAATCAGTGAGAAGGAAATGTATATGTGTCCCCATTGTTGTTTGCAACCTCGAGCCAGGTGAGAGAGGGCGGTGTTTGGGTGGTTTTGGTCTAGACTGACCTAAGGTGTAGCATAGTGCGACCATACCTGTTTCTGAAGCATGTCTGTGAAATCGGTGTTTGGGGTTACCTTTCATTACATTCTTGAGGTCACTCTCTCTCTCTCTCTCTCTCTCTCTCTCTCTCTCTCTCTCTATCTCTTTCTGTCTTCTCTTTCTTGCTCTCTATACCAGTGGGGGCCTCTCACTCACCACTTTCTGCTCGTCTGGAAGCAATCACCTCCCTCGACATACCAATGTAAACCATGAAATCCACAAGTAGAGCATAAAGACATGTTTTATATCTTAACATCCATGCCTGTGACAACTTTAGAAAACCTCAGCGCCCACTGTTAGGCCCTTGCAGCAGCCAGAGGTGTGGTGGTGGGGTGTGGGAGAGGTGTTTGGGGTGGTGGGCAGCCAGGGGATTGCCGACAGGGCCCCTCGCTATGGAGCTCCTCTCTCACTGATGGTGAAGATTCTATCCTGTAATGTCTCAGGCAAACACGTTCTACCCCCCCAACAACACACACACACACAAACACAAACACACAAACTGCATCTCCCTCAGTTATCCCCCAGAATCCCATCATCACGGAAGAGCCAAACTCAATCTAACCCTGCCACAGGATCCTATAGCCTAAACACACGTGGCCAGGGTACAGAAAACTGTCAAATAATGTGTGCCGCCACTTTCCAATGGCATGACCCTTAAACATATGTTATCAGTGTGTTTGCTCAAAAAAGAAGGTCTTTATGCAAGTCTAAAACAACAGTCAGAAGTTGTAAATCCTCCAATATGCATTTAATATAGTGTTCTCTACTTCATATTTAACCTCACGTCATTATTACATGCTATTTGATGTCAAGTTGAAACCTTTTGATTTTGATGCTGAGCCAAGGTCAGATTTTCCCGCAATATTCTTTGTATTTAATCCAAGCTAAATTCCAGATCAACCGCAACCTAAAGCAAGTTGGAGTGCATGAGATGTAAAATCATTTGAGAGACATCTGCATGCAATTACTTCACTTCTACCAAGCATATATACAGTCCTGCCTGAGGATGTGCCATATGTTGTTGGGAGTGCTCCATACTGTTCCTAAAGCCTACGAGAGTTTAATCAGGTAGACACCAGTGGGATGCAAACAAAGAGGTCTAAGACATGATAATACCTAATGTTTGAACTGATGAACAAGGCTGCACCAGACAATACACACTAGTCATGTTTGAGAAGACATGAAGGTCATCGTTTAGGTTGTTTACAAATATTTCCTCTGCGTTTAGATTAGGCTTTTTGGAAGACTAGATAGGATGGTTGTTTCTTAAAAAGAAGCATGTAGATCAAAGGAGTTGAAAGTGATCATTGAAATGCATGCAAGCTGTTGCACCCAAATAATGGTCATTAAAACGGTTCACACTGTGACTCAAATGCATTGCATAAAATATTATATTCTTCATCATCAGTTCATTGAGAGGTCATTTGTTTCTTACAACCTCCCTTCTTGTCTTTTACAACCTGACTGTGTGTGTGTGTGTGTGTGTGTGTGTGCCAGTGCTCTGTCACTTGTGGAATTGGAGTCCAGAGCAGAGATGTGTACTGCCGACTGAAGGGCACCGGGCGAGTTTCTGAGACGTTGTGTGATGCCCACCTGCGACCGGCCACATCCCAGCCCTGCCTGTCCTCAGACTGCCACCACTTCTTGTGGGCTGCCGAGGAGTGGCACGATGTGAGTATTCCCGAAGCGCCACCCAGTCCTTGGCTTGGCTCGGCTGGGCTGGGCTCGGCTCTGAGGTTTCTCTCCCCGCTAAGCATCAGACAGTCCTGGCGTAACCCCACTGTACCGGCTGGCTCTTGTTTTGTCTGGTCCGTGGCTTGAATAGGAGCCAGAGAGAGACGTGTGCCACGCTCCCTTGCTTCTCCAGCTTGCCCATGGGCCTGGATCTCCTCTTTCATGCAGGCGCACTGGCTTAAAAGCCACGTCTGCAACCCTAACCAGGCAGCCACATGTGGAGGCAGGAAGATTATCTGGAAAAGTTTTGGAAAGCCGAGCTATCCCAGACTGCTGGTCCAGAAGCAACGTTTAGTTTCTTTATCGCTTGGGTTGTAACTATGTTCATTCATTAATTGGCAGACCACAGGGCCTACTGTGAGCACTAAATTGATATCACTCATTAGCTGTGTGCGGGGCTGAGAGCGTTTAATTGTGCCATTAAACACGGTTATTGCCAGAGTTCCCAGAGACCCCCACTGGGTAGACAAGCAGAAAAGAAGAGGAGCAAGAGAGAGAAAGAGAGAGAGAGAGAGTGAGGAAAATAAAGAGAGAGGGAAAGAGAGAAGGCCAGAAGGAGTGAAACACCCAGGGTCAGAGCTTAAAAAAAAACGATAAGATCATGATGAGGTACATCATAGACATGGACCTCAAAGCGTTGATAAGGATCCGTCCGTGATTGTCAGTGAGCCTAGAGACTCTTTCCTTTCCCTCCCTCTTTATCCTGGGTGTGCGTCTCAGCTGTGTCTTCAAGGCTTAGGACACAAAAGACTGAGAGCCATTTAGGGACTTCAGAGGAACTAGTCTCTGTTTTGATGTGCCACTCTCCCCCAAGCATGTGACGTAGGAATCATTTATGGGGTGAGATGCCATCAACATTACAGGAGACAACCATTTATCATGTGCATATAATATGTATTTGTATAATATGTATTTACTACCAGATTTTAGGAGAGACATAAGATGAAACACAATCGTTTGTATCTAATTATAAGCACAGATACCAGTATGTTAACGCTAACAATAAATTCATAGTTTTTTCTATATTTCTTCTCATTCTCAGCTCTCTGGCAGCTGCATAGTCCAAGGCTTACAAATAATGCAGCACTGCCCCCTGTGGTTATGCACTGCTACTGCAGATCATCCCTGCAGATGGCTTATGCTGTTGTTGATATACATCATGTGCTTTCTTGTGTTTTGTCGACTGCCGACAGCTTGTGGTTCAGCCCATGTTGCATAGAACTTTTGTTTAGGATGTTTTGTCTATGTGTTTTCCATGCAGTGTAATGCAACATGTGGCGAGGGGACCAGGAGCCGAAACATCTTGTGTGTGGACACAAGGATGAACCCAGTTGCAAACAGCATGTGTGACCCCTTAACGAAGCCTCCAATGCATCAGCCCTGCCACCAATCCCCCTGCCAGTACATGTGGATGACGGGAGCTTGGACTCAGGTTAAACAAACATTCCATTCTAGCGTCACTGACCCCCTCTCGAGAGATGTCTCCATATAAGCATCAATCTGACCTATTATCTGTAGTCCTTGAGCGACGAATGTGTATGAAAAACATACTTGCTTCTCGACACCAAGCGCTCAATATGTCTGTATCCGCTGCAGTGCTCAGCCAGCTGTGGCGTTGGCTATCAGCGAAGGATGGTCTCGTGCTCTGCAGTGCCCACACCTGCAGACCCGCACCCCTACACCGCCCAGGCTCTCTCCGCCCACCCCCAGTGCCCGGGGTCCCGGCCTCTAGATACCCAGCAGTGCCAGATCACAGAGTGCCCTGCCACCTCTCACTGGAAGGTTGGCCCCTGGAGTAAGGTATGAGTGCAAGTCACTGGTTGAGCATTGAGTTTCTGTTATTAACTAATATAATGTGTTTAATAATTTAGACAGTTTTACTTTTATTCTTTTGACATTGTCTTTCTTTCTTCTTTTTTCTTTTGTCTCCTCTCTGTCTTTTATTGCATCTTAGTGCTCTCAGACATGTGGTGCTGGGGTGATGGAGCGGCGGGTGGAATGCCTGACCTCTAAACACCTCCCTTCCAAGGGCTGCAGCCCCTCCGAGAGGCCCGAGTCCAGAGCCGCCTGCCGCTTGAGAGAATGTGAGTGCTGAGCACCCCTCCTCATCCACCGTCCCCTTGGCCCCCCACTCACACACACACACACACACACACACACACACACACACACACACACAC
>JAGFZM010000010.1:2227126-2245357 GCA_017657215.1 Limnothrissa miodon | reverse complement strand
ACACACACACACACACACACACACACACACACACACACACACACACAAACAACCACATTGACTTCCGCTCCAAACTCCTCACAAGTTTGATCCAGCACCCTTTCTATTTCTGTCTCCACTGAAGTTCACACACACCGTATCGTAGATTACCCTCTGTCGGCTGTCGCTATGTTTTTTTTTTTTTTGAGAATGTCCTCTGTAATAGAACTTAATTGGCTGCATAGGGACACCAGGCCAGGAAGCGATGGAGGAAGTTGGCGTATTTTTGGATAATTGCACGCTGAGTGTCATTTAAGGTTGGCCTCCGTCTCACCCCCACCCATCCTCTTTCTGAAGCAATAAATGTCACTCTCCCATCCGGCTCATCCTCTGGGTCAAAAGGCTCATAACAGTGACAGGATAGCATTGCTGCCTTCACCGAAACCGCTTAGGCGGCCTTCGCTATTTTGACCTCCCACGAGGGTTGAGGGCAGCGAGCCAAGGTTTGCAGGCTCACTCCCTGCGTTTTTTGGGGATGTTTGGACACGGCTCAGGGAATGCGCTGGAGCGTTGGGCCCTGATTTCTCCCGCCAAGTCAAGCATGGGCCAAATTAAAATGATATGCTCGGGCTGTGGCGGCCATCGGCAACTCGGAGTATTAATGCCAGTCAGGAAGCGGGAGGGAGATCTCTCTGTGAACCACACAGAAATAACTGTTCAAGAGGGGGGGTGGATAAATAAACAGACATTTCCTCTGTTAGGGGAACATTGGGAGCACTCACACACAAAAGCACTTAATCATCATCATGTGCACGTGCATGCAGACATGCTTACACCACACACACACACACTCACACATACACACACACACACACACACACACACACACACACATAAACAAGTGATCCATAAATCTACATTCATTACACATTTCCCAGAGTGCTGCTGATTTACAGTATTTTGTGATAATCAGTACAATCAGTAAAATGTGCACCATATTATTAGCAAGCAAATGCAAATGTATCTCTGGGGGCTTCTCACAGGTGGGGTGTTCTCAACGTGTCGAGAGGTGCAGATGAGGGAAGGCTTGGGGAAGGATGGCGAACACTACCTGAAAATCAAGTCCCGGATTCTGCAGGTTTGTGGTCAAAATGTCTCACAAATCATATCAGTTATACTATATGTAAACTATACATACACAAATTACACTTCCCTTTATATTATTAATGGCTTTATAATTTATTTTCTTTTTCTGTAGATATATTGTGCTGAAATGCACACTAGTTTCCCTAAGGAGTATATCACACTTCGTAGTGGCCAGACAGATAACTTCTCTGAAGTTTATGCATATAGGTGGGTTTCATTGTTTCAATACTGAGCAATCCCATCTGTGGTATACTGCATTATTCCAATGTCAACAATGACGTTGATGTTGGTAAAATGTTATGCAAAATGTTTCAATCTTGTTCATATTTTAGTCTTTGCTGTGTACACCTCCATGTGCCCCCAACAGGCTCCAGAACCCTTTTGAATGTCCATTCAATGGCAGCAGAAGGCAGGACTGCCAGTGCAGGAATGACTACCCTGCAGCTGGCTACACGCTCTTCAGCAGGGTGAGGCTGGACGTCAGCTCCATGCGGATTATAAGTGAGTAATTGATGCGTCTCACGTCTGAGGTTGCCCAGGTGGCCACTCCATACCTAACCCTATCCCACTGACCTCCACCTGACCCTAACCCACTCCACACCTGACCCTTACCCTCTGACCTCTACCTGCCCGTAGCCTAGTCCTTGCTTAGGGCACTCATGCACAAACACACACACACACCAATCACTGCAAAATGCAACTCTAGGCGACCATAATTCAACATCAAGTTAAGGGGAGCCCCACTTTGGCCATTGCGCACATGTAAAACGGTTAGCATTAGTGAAAATCCCACTTTCAGAAGGGTAGATAGAAACACTGTCTGTGTGTGAGAGTTAGATACAGGAAATACTCAGTTAGTACTATACCACATATGCACACACACACACACCATATTCTTGATAGCATATGTTCCTGCTGCACCCGCTCTTGTTATGGCATACTGTAGCTCACATCTCCATTTGAGCTAAGGCAGAACAATAGAGAGGAAGAGCGTGAGAGCAAGAAAGTGAACAAAGGATGGAAAAAAGGAAAGATGAGTAATGACTCCAAGGTGCCTGGAGCCTGTTTGGCAAAGACTTGTACAGTAAAGCAGAGCACTGAAAGGAGAGGGCTGGAGAGAGAAAAGAAAGAGAAGACAAAGAGTGAGTAAGAGAGGGAGGGAGGAGGGATGCTGATGTGGGTGCCCCAGGTGTTTGATGACCCCCCACCCCCACCCCCCCAGGCCTCCCAGTCAGCATATGCTACACTAGTAGTTTCCATACCAAACCCCCGCAGCTGTCCTTTTACATATATGTTGTTTCTTTCCTTTCTTCTGTCGTTTTCTATAATGTTCCTGAGCCATTGTTTTATTTTCAGTGTGCAGAAAAAAAAGTTTGAAGGACTCGTGGCTATGTTTTTTTTTTTTCTTCTTGTTTTTTCTTTTTGTTCTGTAGCCACCGACCTGCAGTTTACCCAAACGGTGCTGGGTAGGCCCGTGCCCTTCGCCACAGCAGGAGACTGTTACAGCGCAGCCAAATGCCCCCAGGTAAGACCACCTTCTGATCGCACTCAAACCATATGTGGGTGGGGGGTTACCCAAGGGATAACTGGATCCTGTTTCCCCATGTGTCAAACATCGAGCAGCTCAGACTTAAGGCGCAAGAGGAGGGGCTGGGGCTTGCTCGCTCGCTCGCTCACTCGCTATATATTGTCCAGTGTTCTGTCGCTGGGTAGACAAAACTGTTTTGGAGAGCAGAAGTTTGATGAGATTTTCATTTGGGCACAGTTGTGAAAGCACTTAGTAAAATGGGCTTTTTCAGGATATGTATGATGAAGTGTATGAAATAGAGCTGTAGCTGTCAGAACTCAATTTGCCTTTCCAACCCCCCATCCCGCTAATGCTCATGCACACATACGCTTAGCACGTCCTCTTTCCAGAGCACATTCTCCTCCCAAGTATGCACCAACTCTGCTGTGAGGGGAATTTGAGAACAGATCTCAAGCATGTGTGGGCCTAGCACAATCTTGTCTTCTTTTCTCTAGTACTTAGTGTATGAGCAGGAGGTTTACCCTAGGAGTTTTAAGACCTGTGTGTTTGCATGTGTGTGTGTGCGTGTGTGTGTGTGTGTGTGTGTTTCTCTTTCCACAGGGCCAATTTAGTATAAACCTCTCCGGAACTGGTCTAAAGGTCGCCGAAACAACCAAATGGGTCTCCCAAGGCAACTACGTCACAGTGAAGGTGCACAGGTCCGAGGTATGAACCCAGGTCTTTTCCATCATCATGACGGCTGTTCACTTTGTATTGAACACATCTTGTATTTTCACTGTGTTGAAAGGGGCCAATGCCAGAAACTATGAGATATCCTGTAGAGTTAGTGTTCTGGGTCATAGCATGTTAGTCACCTTTAAGGTTGTAGGTCAGTCAGGTCAGAGTAGGTTTTGCTTCCTGGCGTAGTTCTCATGCATGGTTTCTCACCTACGTTTTTTATGGTGTCTTTGGCACAGGATGGCACTAGGATCTACGGCCGCTGTGGCGGTTTCTGCGGGAAGTGCATTCCACACCCGCACTCGGGCCTCCTCGTCCAGGTCCAGTGAGGACTGCTTCGGTGTGCCAAAGCATTGCGTGACCTTGCCCTGACCTCACCCACGTGCCCAGTTTCCATGGCAGTGCTGAGGCTACGGGAGCCCAGACAGTCCGGCTTGAATTCCTTGTCACCCTCGTAACCCCCCCCCACTCCCCTCATCCGTCTCCATCTCTTTTCCTCCTCACAGCAGACAAGGTACTGTGAAGTCTGAGGACCCGTAAGCAACGATAACCCACCCGCCCGTCTCCCTTGACAGAGCCAGCTCACTCTGAAGACGGGCCAACTTCCCCTCGCGGAGCCCCCTGTCTAATGCTTCTAATGGTTACCAAATGCGTCCGTGTGTCAGAATATAAAAAGCAGACCCGGTGAGCTGCTTTGTGACTGCATATCTCTCTCGCTCCCCCTCTCTCCTTCTCTCTCTTTCTCTCCCTCTGTCTGATGTGCCCACCTGCTTTGGTTTCAACTAGTGGCTCCTCTTAATGGGTCTTGATGTGGGACGATGTCAAGATTCTGTGCAAATCTGTCGAGTGTCTTCTGTCACGTGATGAAGTTGAGTCTTCTTATCAACTTTAGTTACTCTTAGGATTCTGTGGAAAAATTCCTAAGGAAGAGCTACTATAAAAGTTTTCTTCAAGAAATAGAAGCCAAACCAACTACAGAATGTCTAAAACACGTCCTACACAATGGGAATTGCTATTTTTGTATGTGGCTCTGTCTACAGTATCATACAAGCAGTGTACCTTCAGCTGTACCAATGGGCAAGTAACATTAGTCTATGGAAGGGGAATGGTCAAGTCTGCATGAGGGATACCTGGTGAAAGTCTTTTCCTCAAATGGAAGAATTAAGAGCGTGTGAACTTAGATACTCTATGTCCTACCTACTTACCTTCTGACAGGTGAAGTAAGGTGATCATACTTCAAATGAAGTCTAGCAGATTTCTAATCATGCAAGGACCTTGGTGCACCGCATCTGTGAACGTCCTGAAGTAACATTAGAAAAAGGAATTCATAAACGAATTTACAAAGTTAGAGTAGACTATATGCAGAATCGAAGAATGCAAGATTATTATTCGTTATAAAGCCAGCAGATGCTCTGTTGATCAGCTTCAGAGGATTTGAAGTGTGTTTCATTTCTACACTCTAGTGTAATTGGTGCCTGTGTATTTGTGTGTATTTTTATGTCTGTGTACAGTTGTCATAACCACTCCAGACTTGCCTTACCTCAAAGGTAAAGTATCCTGAGTCCTCCGTTTTCGTTTTCCGAGTAAATGTCACTGGAGTCCAATGGCCACTGTGGGACACTCTGGGAAAACTGTCTTTCCATCCTGCTGAGTATAATGCTTTCAGACCGCTTTTCCAGATATCATCTCCATGGGTCCCGAAACACAAAAGATGCACTCTAGAAAAATCTCAAATTAATACAATTAACTTTGAGTGTAATATTGGCTGACAATCAGCTAATGGTGTCCTCTGGGATTCTTTGTGTAATCTCCTATTCTGGTGGGGGAAGTCACATTTGACACTGCCTTTAGTATTTCAATGAAAAATAAGTTTCAGCATCACAAGCACTACAGTATACTCAGATTGGAGAAGAATGTGGAGGAGAGTCCAGATTCCAGAATCTGGAGCAGAATACAGATTTATTCCAGATTCTTTTTCCAGAGTGCATCTGATGTGAAGCCTGCTCCCATATGCATGCCACCCTACCTCTCTCAAGCATGGAAGTCCATGAAATGTATTTTATTGTATTGTCAACTATTTATGTTTGGTCATATTTATTCTGTAATTATATGTAGATATATTCAATGTTCACAACGCTACAACTACTACTAATTACTGTAAGTCCTGTGTAGCACAGGTAGACATTACTGTACATCGTCTAGCGTTTTATAACAAATAACCTGCAATGGAATTGTACACGGTGCTCTTGACTTTACTACTGAAATTACCTCGTATCTAGAGGAAAGGTACTGACGTGGGGATTTGGCATTCAGTCATTGCAGATCTCCCATTTTTACTGACCAGGTTTGACATTTGGACTGCCCGTAATTACGTGTCTGTTTTGTCATGGATGCCTTCCTGAGTATGGACAGCACCTCCCCATGCAAAGGGTTGCCAGATTCAATGAGAACAGCTCCTCCCCATGCAAAGGGTTGCCAGATTCGATGAGAACAGCTCTCCATATGTGGCCAGGGGAAAAAAGTGAAAGAAAAAAAGCAATCACGTTTGAAGGTGCTGAAAAGCATTGGGGTGGATTGGGTTTCAGCGTTTTAGAAGGGCAAATCCACTTAATGAAAAACACCACCACCACCACCGCTTGCGTTGTGGAATGTTGAATGCATGGCCAGCATTGCCAAGAACAGAAACGGGGGCATGGTTGCAGGGTGTTCATGGTTAGTTTTTGAAAAAAAATAAATAAATAAAGATAATTTCACAGCCCGAGACAATCATCAGTAACACAATGTCAGCACTGGTCTTAATCCATCCAGTCTATTCTACGTTTGAAAAAGAATTAACTACTGAAACTATGAGAAGCCGATGTGGCAGCAAGACCTGGCTAGTGAATGCGAATGAAGCTTTATCCAAAGTATTGTAGCAACAGAGAAGGATGCTTATACAAGGAACTCTAGAGACCGACCTATTGAATCTCACTGAGCAGCTAGAAACCCTTTGGCTATCATTCTGTTTTTGATAGGCAATTGATCTTTGAGGTCTGTATCAGAAAATAAAAGATTACTTGATGCACTATGTGCCATAAAATGTGTAGAAATTTTAAACCGTTTCATTTTTTTTTCCATTAACAAAAGATTTTGTAACTGAGAATTGTTTTTGTGTATTGTTTTTTTTTTTTACATATCCATACTTGAAGTGCAAACAGTATGTTTAACCTAAAGAGGGCATTGTGGCTGAATGACACAAAATGCATGTTTGCCACATTTAATCCAAAGATCTTTAGAGAGTCATATTTACTTTTATGTACAGTGTGTAGTGTTGAAGAAATCATTATGGTGCTATGGATGAAAAACTATGAGAATGAGAAAGTCCTGATCATTTGTAGGTCTTGCTGCTGTACTAACACTGATTATGAAATGTATAACAATAAAATATTGTAGAGCTTTTCCAGAGTTTCGTCATAATATGAATTGGTTCACACACATGTGGAATGAGAATCATTTGCAAATACACTTCTTATCAGAAGGGTAGCATGGTATTTTGGGCAAACAACATTTCTGAATCTGTGAATCAGGAAGTGTTATGCCATATAATCTGCATTCTTCATGTAGTACAGCTTTTAGGCACATTTATCTCTCTTTTCATGGTACTTGTTTTCTGTATTGAATGTTTATATATCCCGAATATGGCCGCCGTCATTGTTTTTTAGACTGACATAATTAGGGTCATCTAATGTAATTGGCAAAAGAAAAGGGTTTTTTTGTTTGTTTGTTTTTAAAGACAGGATAAACACTCCAAATGCATGCAAGCTGACAAAGAAACTCCATGTGGATTATGTTAGTGTTCCAGGTTATGTTTCCTTGCAAACACATACAAACATGTGAACCGCTAACACCACCACCATTAGTGCCACACACATCTACACAAGGGCTAGACGTGAACAAAAGAGCAAAGCTGAATTTTAATTTGAAGTCCACAGCTGGAGCAGTCACTTATACTGTGACTCAGGGTGTGAAATGAGCTCATTCCCTTTGAAGGTGCTCACATGCCATTTTAATTGTGTTGTCACACACAAAACAAGGCAGGAACGGAGAGACTCATGAAGTGGGATATATGTTGATTTAAAAAATAAAAAATAATAAACATACTTAGCTCGATGATCTCATTTGAAGTTGAAATTGAGCCTCATGAAGCAGAATACGAAAAGCGTTGCTCATATAGGAAAGTAAATCTTCCAGTGTGGATACTGAGGCTTATGTCATGGGCTGTTTACAAAGTTGGAGATTTTACATCTAATGAAATGTTAACAAGCCCGTAGAAGTGCTTTTTGGACAGGGAAAAGATACAAAAGATTTTGAAGTCAGTTCAGGTCAAAAATCACAAATAGAAAAGAAATCAGTGACCTACTGAGGGAGTGGCGAAAGCAAAGCACCTTTGTGTTTGTCATTCGTCTATTGCTGTGAAAGAGGTAAAAGCTCAACTGTTTCAAGTAAAAGAGACACTTACTGATACACCTTGGCTAATACCCATATAAGGATACAAGCAGCTTTGGGTCTTTCGCTTTGTGTGTAGGATTTTTGCCTTTTCTAACAGCCTTCTGCCTTAGCCCTAAGGTTTTAGGGATATTCTTGAGCAATTTCTCCTTTGATATCTACATCAGAACATAAGCCCAATAACTTTGTTAACGTTTAACTTTTTTTTCATACAGAAAAATTCTGTAGTGAAGTTAGATTTTTTTCTCTGATGACATCCACGAGGGTCATATTTGTGCAGGTGCTGCACCACAGTAGAACAATACACCACCATTCAAGCCAGCTAAATACTCCTGAACATATCTTTGCAGCCTAAAAGCAATTCTTTGTTAAGTAGGCTACCTGTAAAGCCTGCAGAATGAAAAAGAAAGATTAAAAATGCTATCACAAACATATAGGCTACAGTGTTCAGGTAATTTAAAAATCATCAATGGAATTCAGTGCAGGGAAAAACAACGAGGTGCTGAAGCCTGGATAAATAGTGCTCTCTGCTGGATAAAGTGTTTAATTTTAACCCCTTATGATCCTAACTGAGAACAGATGTGTGTGTCTGTCTTGGACCACAACACTTTTTTTCTGTCATGTTTATTAGAACTGGTCCACAGCCAATACAAACACTTGTAGAATTAGTTAAATGGTTCTCTATGCTATAGTTACTTATTAAATAAGGGCTTTTTCATGTATGACAGAAACAAAAAATATATATATTGAGACCTGTCCATCTACAGGGATGTTTGAGATGGATTGTGGATATTTGCTTTTTTTGTTTTGTTTTGTTTTTTTGCATTTTATTGTTTAATCTAAACTCTAAAATCTAATCTAATTTTTTTTCCTCTGCGGGTATCCAACCTGAGGAACTGAAGTGTCTATAGGTGTACCCGTTTACTTCAGTAGATGGTGCCAAAACCACAGGTAATTCTTCATGTTGCTCCAGGTTCTCCAGTTTAGTTTAGTTTTTTATTTCGACATTATCAGGTCAGCTAAGAGGTAGACATTGGCAGCTAATGTTAGGTAGGAATTCAATGCTAATCAAATTCAATGCTTGGTCTGACAAAATGTTTATGTATACATCGAAAAAAACATACGAGTGGATGATGCCTATCATCTCCTGCTTTTCTGAAGTCATTTTAAACCAACCCTTTGAAAAAAGGGCAGTAAGCGCACTGACGCGCGCAGGCAACTACTTAGACAGCCCTGCGTGACGTCAGAAAGTCTATATATTGACTGCGCTTACGCTTCAGGTCCTCTTTGCCAAGCTCGCCAGCGTCGGCGATTGAGGCCCGAAGCGTACGTTTCGGCTTCTCACTCAGAGAACCGAGGATACGTTAGTATCCGTAACGTTCTCTTTCGTTTCGAAGCCGAAACGTACGAGTGGATCACTACAACCAAGCCTCAAGAGCCCTACACCAAGGAGCCCGAGGTGGGAGGATCCATGGGACCGCCGCCGGGCCCAGAGAGAACACTCTCTGCTACACCCGGCCTGGTGACGTCCAATGCGTAAAAACGCGCGAAGGTGTTGCCTGAGGCCCACGAAGCGCTCAAGCAGATATCCTTCATGGGGACGCCTTTCCAGAAGGCCCAAGAAGCCGCCACTCCACGGGTGGAGTGCGCCCTGACATGAACAGGCGGAGGAACACCCGCCGCCTCATATGCCAGACGTATGGCTTCCGTAAGCCAATGCGACATGCGTTGGGTAGACAAGGCCTGACCCTTGGCACGCTCGGCATGGCAGACGAACAACTGGTTCGTCTTCCTGATGCTCTGCGTACGCGTCAAATAGGCACGAAGCGCTCTGACTGGGCACAGAGTAACGGGCACAGAACTGCCCGTCTCAGGAAGGGCTGCGAGCTCAATGACCCTCGAACGAGGGTCAGTGGACAGCACTTTCGGGCGAGAAAAGGGATTTGGTCGCAGCGTGACCCGCGCGTCACCTTGCGTGAACTCAAGACAGTCAGGACTGACCGACAAGGCAGTCAGATCGCTGACACGCTTCACCGAGACCAGAGCGAGCAGAAGCACAGTCTTAAGGGAAAGCATCTTTAGACTGGCACTCGACAGAGGGTCAAAGGGCGTAAGGGCCAGTCCGCGTAGGACAGTGGCCAGGTCCCAAGTAGGGACCGAAGGGGAGGAAGAGGGGCGGAGCCGCCTGACGCCCTTCATGAAGCGCGACGCAAGGGGGTGAGCGCCTGGGGAAACGCCAGCATAGCCAACATGTCATAGCGCGGAGCGTGTGTCAGCTGAACGCGCGTCGGAGACCGTGTGGGTACCCCAGTGCGCGGTAGCGCTGATCGTGAACGATTCAGAGGCGTCGCATGCCCACTGCCCGGAGGCGAGGGGGACAGAGGACGCGGAGATCGTGGCACAAGCAGAGGCCTCGGCGCCACGTGGGCGCCGTCTAGGCGTGTCAGAGCGCGGGGCGTGTGTCAGCTGAACGCGCGCCGGAGACCGCACCGGCGCCCCTGTGCGCGATAGCACTGACAGAACAGAGAGCGTCCTCCGGCCTGGGCCGGGGCTCATTTTGAAACATTGCCCCAGAGGGGCGGTAGCGTGTGTGCGGAGTGCTTGTGAACAAGGCAAACTCAGCGCCCCGTAAGGGGGTGAGATCAGAGAGGACCGCCGAAGCGGGGGGGAACGCTCCGAGCTGGGGACTGCAGAGCGAGGACCCGGGCCCTTGAGAGCACACAGAGGCGTAGCAGTCAATGGATGGCGATCGCATGACATGCTCTGCCGCGCACACGCGATCACATCAGGATCGCTGTGGCCTCTTACGCCGCTCCCGGCTAGCCGGACAGTTGGCGGGAGCTGGGCGCCCGCGTGAGCGGGAGCGCTGCCAAGTGGGTTGCGACCCAGCAGCCGGCTGTGGCGCGGCTTTGGGCGCGTCCGCCTTCTTCTTCTGTTGCGTCCGTTGAGGCGTACGAGCACACGTCTGAGGAGCAGCGGGAGCGGTCGAGTGAGGCGGGGCACGCTTAGGAAGCACGGGTTGCAGGGCCTGAGCCGCCGACTTCGTCTTCTCTAAGCGGTCACGCTGTAGTTCCAGCGCCTAGCCAAACAGAGCATCGGCAGAGATGGGAGCATTCAGGAGATGCTTCTTCTCCTTCTCTGGCATAGAAGAGAGGTTCAGCCAGAGATGCCTGTCAAGGACGACCAAAGAGCCAAGGGAGCGCCCGTCGGCTTTAATGGCCGCCCGGATGGCCAGTGAAGTGAGGGCGGTGATTCTGCGGAGCTGATGGACGGTTAGTTCCGAGTGCTGCGCAGCTAGATCTGCCACCAGTTCCTCCGCCAAGGAGGAGAGGAGAAAGGCGGTATTCAGCGCCCTTATCGCCTGGCCTGTACATATGAAGGCTTTGGAGGCGAGCTTCTCCGTGCGTTGACACGGCTTGGAGGGGAGCTCGGGAGGCGATGTCCAGGTGGTGGCAGAGGCTGGTGCTAGGCAGCCAGCGACCACATCCTCAACGCGAGCTGTAAGAGGCCAATGGCGCCCGCATTGTCCATTGCGTAAAACGGCGCGTGTCCCTGGATAGGGGCAATGGCGGCGTAGGGAGCCTCCCAGGAGCCCTGCGCGTCAGCCACAACCGTGGGGTGAGCAGGGAGGGGGAGAGCGTCCGGAGAGGGAAGCGCGCCGGAAAAGGGGTCGAAACGCCCTTCCGGATAGCGCTGAGGCAGCCGCCTGTGTAGCCAACGAAGCTAGCTCAGAAGCTAACTGGGCGGCGTGGGTCTTCACGACCGGTGGCATATCTTCAACAGTGGCGCCTTGAGCGGAGAGGAAGGAGGACAACTCCTCCTCATCCACGGCCTCGATAACTGGTTCGTCATCGTCGTCGCCCTGAGGCGGCGTGGTAGCCGCGCGGGCAAAGGCAGCGCCGATGGAGCTAGCAGGGCTAGCCTGGTGGGCCGCGGTTAGCTGGCTAGCTGGTAGCAAGCTAGCCGCTGAGAAGCTAACCGACGGCCGAGTAGCCACTGAAGATCGATCGATAAGTCCAACCGGGTGCGGGGACGCCGGGGAAACATCGAGAGACTGGTGGGGAACGATACCCCTGGCGCCAGCGGGGGAAGAGCCCGCCCCTGTAACACCAGTGGAACCCACGAAGAATGCCGCTCTGTTGGCGATAGCCGTAGGGGAGAGGCGTTCGCAAGCCGAGCAAAGATCCGGCCGCGAAAAGGCGAGCATAGCATGCTCGCTCCCCATACAGATAAAACAGATGGCATGGCGGTCGGAGATCGCCATCGGACGGTCACAATCGGTGCAACGACGAGTAGCTATCTTGCGTCTCGTGGTACCAGAAGTCAGGGACCGGCGTGAGCACTTTGAGCAAGACGGAATCCCTCGGAGAGCTTTGAAAAAAGCTTTTGTGGTGGGCTTTCAAAAAAGCCGTAGGTTTTTAGAAATATTTGCAAGAGCAAACGAAGACGACTCAGAAACACACGCAGTAAGCGAGGTGAAAGAGGCAAAGAGGACCTGAAGCGTAAGCGCAGTCAATATATAGACTTTCTGACGTCACGCAGGGCTGTCTAAGTAGTTGCCTGCGCGCGTCAGTGCGCTTACTGCCCTTTTTTCAAAGGGTTGGTTTAAAATGACTTCAGAAAAGCAGGAGATGATAGGCATCATCCACTCGTACGTTTCGGCTTCGAAACGAAAGAGAACTGCATTGTGTAAAAAAACTGCAGTATTTCTGAAGTATTTTGGTAATATTCTTCATTATTTTTTTGTGTTCAAAATATTGCATCTGCAGTACTGCAGTAATACTACAGAAATGCTGTAAAAAAATTGCAGTTTTGATACAGGAGTATAATGCAGGATTTGTTCATGGAGGGAGTAAGAAAAACTGTCCAAAAACTGATCTAATTCGAGTCGGACTATTAGACATTTGCAGAATCAAAACATTATATGAACATTAACTCATATTATTATTAAACATTATCTAAAAATTGTGAGTCTATGATAGGGGCAGAAAGGGAAGGAGCTTGAAATTGCCTTTCAGTGTCTGCGGCTGTGCTCAATAGCTCAATAGTTGAACCACTAGATGGCGCTAGCATATTAGTGACAATGCTGAGCATAGTCTGTTCTGCTGCTGTTGGACTTATTCAGTATGCTGAGACTAAAAAGCTTTACTGCAGTCTTAGCATAAGTAACAAGAGGTGTTTTTTTGTGGATGCTTACAATAGTCTAGTTACAACCATGAAATAAGGACAATGCCTTCTATATAGGCTAGGCTATATAAAAACAACTCATGGCCATGGTCTGTTCATAAACAATGCACATCAACATTAAAGAAGGGCTAAGCAACGTTCTGTTTTTTTCTCACACGAGCTCCCTCTAAAGACCGCTGTATTGCATTGTATTGCACTGCATTCTATTGGAGGCGGTCCGCGCTGCTGAACATTGCAAGTGCTGTATCTACCTCTATAGGCCACGGTGGCGCAATCTACACCGTTCATTCGCCGTGTCATGACTCATTTTAGCATCCTAAACTGTATGAAACGGATTAATTAAATGAAAAATGTTGCATAGTGGGCCTTTAATAAAAGAGGGAAGGTAAAGCCAGAGGGTTTAGCCTTTAATGTGTGTTATTTAGAGGTCTGAGGTACTGCCACTGTGTGTAAGTAACTCTCACATTCCAAGTGCCTCCTAGAAGGGGCCTGGTAAAGGAAGATGAAATGGAGCCCAAATATTTGACATAGATTGCAGTCAAATGTGTGTCAGTGTTGCAAACAACCATCTGCCAAGTCTTCCACATGTATGTATACAACCACACCTACATTTGCGAAGCTGGATATACTAGATTTACTAGTCTTTACTAGAAGATATACTAGTCTTTATAATTAGACAATACTAAAGAAACTAATAACAAGTAATATTAACAGGTACTAAAGCTCTAATATGTTGCAGGTTTTTGCATCTGGTAAGACACTGTATAGGTCCTTTGACAGCATTTTCACAGGTTGTTTAGGGGTTTATAAAAATATGTTATTTTTCCCCCATTCCACGGGTGCCAGCTAGAGTTTCAGCAGTCAAAAGAGATATTGTGCTCATGCCAGTCACTGCCACACGGCAAGGAGAGGTTCAGTCTCGGGTCAAGTTTGTACCGCTGTGAGGAATGCTTTGCATTCTACCTCCATGTCATGCCCAGCATCACGGCAATTAACCCTGGATTGTGACAGAACGTGACGGAGTGTGGACACATCTCAGCTATCCATGCTCGACCGCAGACAGTGGGCTGTGTGTAAGTCATTGTGAGCATTTATAAGTGGCTCTCTCAGATCACACACACACACACACACACAGTCCTGCACAGGCATGCGTCCTTTTTGTCTCAACACCCGCGCATGCACATTGACAGCAGTGTGGACCATTGACAGTGGTGGAGGGAGACTGGGTGAAGTCATAGTCTGGTATTGCGTTACATGTCTAAAGTGTCCATTAGTAACAGCTGCATGAGACATGCAGGGCATTCCTGCAGGGCTGCTCCTGACTCCCCGAGCCTTCGAGACTCGCTCCACACGCCTCGTGGCCCGGTGTCAGGGCTGCCTGAAGCCAGGCTCAAGATATGTGGGAGGTGCTGTTTTCTTTCTTTCTTTCTTTCTCTCTGTCTCTTGTGGCAGGTCTCAGGAATGTGCCAAAAGCCTGTGGTTAAGTAAAGTGTCCTGGAAAACAGCAATGGGCCCCACTGTAGCACCCCGATACACAAACCTAAGCAGGAGGTGTGAATGACACCCTTCAGAGGGGGAATCTGATTTATTAGTGTTTGAGTAAGTGGTGCATGAACGGGTCAGATTTTAGGACTATTTTGGCCGGAGCTCCCTGGCCCAGAGAACTGCAGTGGTGAAAAACAGGAATTCTTGTCTCACGTGCAGTCAACTGACAGTCCACGATGAGGATCGATCAGCCAATCGAGTGAAAACAGGGATAAATAACATGAGAAACACTCTGTGTCTGCTGAAAAACAACACATACATTTCCATACGGCGTTTAGCTACAAGGTTATTAATGATTACGTGAGAAAGAGTGGGGATATTAGCGGATACACCCAAAGCCTTTGAACAACTGAAAAGGCAGATGTTTCCACATGGGAGTATTACATTAGCCTCAGTCAACATCCAATCATGTTCTGTGGCACGTAAGGAAATGGTGAGCAGGCCCAGATATTTGTTTAGCATCTGAATTGCACAGAGAAAAAGATGAAGTGGAGGGTTCACTGTAGGTGCACGGACAGCAGTAACCTCAGCCTTAAAGGCGTTCCACTAGTTGTTGTAATGACTGTGTTTACCCGTAGAAAAAAAAAGTAAATAGAGATGTTTTTGTCAAAAGCATGTATGTGATGATTGAGGCTTTTGGTTAGAGTGATGCACTAAGGAAACCCTGAAGAGAACTTTTTTCTTAGCTGAGAATGTCAGTGCAGGAAGCTGAGGAAGGCAGTGCAACAGCCTATTGATAATCACATAAAGAGAATCCTATGGTAAGGATGCATAAAGCCCTCATCACAATCATAAATGCATATTTGAGAGTTCAGTGGCACAGGAGATCCACTGTGTGTTTGAGTGAGGGAAATGTTTTTATTGGATTGGTTTGGACCAGTGTCTTACCCATACTGTATGTACCTACTAGTCTATATGAAATTGCTTAACATCTAGTATCTTCACTGGAAGCTGTGAGGCAGTTGAGTTTATGTACTCAGGGTTTATGGTATCATGCATCAATGGTATAAAAATAAAAACTGAGCAAAAAAATATTTTCTTTTCCAGTATCCAATGCCATGTGCAGAGACCTGGTAAACTGCAAGAATATCAAACAATCAATCAGTCAAGGCAGAAAAAACACACATTCCTCACACACTCAAACAAAAGTTCTGGTTGTTTCGAGATCTCGAGATTAAGGGTGTGTGAAAATAGCACTGATGGCCCTTCTGAACGCTTATAAAATCTCAACAGGGGGTGGCTCTGTTCCATGGAAAATCAGCTTGCGCCGAAAAACAGAGAAACACCTCTCTGTCGCTAATTGTCTGGAAAAATATGACAGGGTCCATGTTGTAAAACCGGGTCAGCTGAGGTGCAGAAACGCAGCCAGTCGTCTGTGCCAACAGAGCAGCCTATATCAGCACAAAAAAAGAGGAGGGGGAGCAGACAATAATAAGGGTGTTTCCAGACAACACACACACACACACACACACACACACACATACACACACACGTATACAGACATACAGACACAAATTTAATGGGTTAACACTCCAGTTGAGAGTCCCAATCCGAACAGTTTAACTGGTTGTGTTCCTCTTCTCTCTCCTCCTAATTAGACTGCATTAAACCCCTTAAAGCAGAATGATGTCTTTGTTCTGCCGCACTGGAGCTAACAAGAGGCCAGTGGCTATGGCTGCTCTCCTCTCCCACACTGTTAATCATGAGCCCACGCCTAAGTGATGACATGGACAACACGCCAAACAAAGAATGTCGCCTCTCTCTCTCTCTCACTCGCTCATTTTCTCTCTCTCTCCATCTCTCTCGCTCCCCTGCCGGTGGGTGACATGGCTCTAAACATGTCTCCGAGTGAGGGAGAGAAAGGAGAAAAGGTGCCATTCTTCTGCGATGTTTGCTCAGAAGCTTAGCCCCTCGGCTGAAGTTGCCAAGCTTTTGAAAAAAAGTAGCCATTAGCAAGAATGGAGAATGTCAGCAAGACTCAGGCAGAGAAAACATGACTCTTGCTCCAGACTGATAGTCCATTGTGCAGGTGAGTTGAAAAAACACAAGCAGGCCATTGGTAACCTCAGACATTAGATCAGTTCAGTCGGCTGCCAGAGCCGTGTCATGTTGAACCCGTTGACAAGAGTTTAAGTACATTCAGGATGATGAGTTCCAGGCACTCCCAGTGTTTTCCTTGCTCTCATCAGTCAACTTCGAGACCAGCTCACTTGAGTGAATGTAAGCGTGTCAATAGTTCAAATGTTAGTCAATATGTTTGTTACACTTGGTCAGTGTCAAACGGGCACTTGATCATAAAACAACACAATGTCAATCAGAGCTGTGCTCTTGGCCTTTGCGTCGGTCTGAGTTTGAGTTGTCTCTGCTCTATGTGAACAAGTGAGGGCACTGTTGTCCTATAGTGACAGAAGTAAGAAATGTTTGAGCAATGAAAAACTTCCATCCAGGCACTCCAGGACCACACCGCGATGGCGAGATAACACTGTCTGAGAGTAAGACCTGCTCCAACTAGCACAGCCCAGCTCTCTCTCACACACAGACACCCACAGCCACACACACAGACACATACACATACAAAAAACTAGAAGTAAGCAGAACAAACTCTGATGCTTTCCTCTGTCAGTGGGGCTCAACTGGAGGCGCATAAGGGACTAATTTATGTCCATTTGCTGTGAACCATAACCCTGCCTCTGACAAGGTGAACTGTCATCAATCACTGCTCTGAAAGAGGCTCCACTCCTGCTCTCGCTACCTCAGATCCCTCACGCTGGCCTGGTCGACATAATGATGGGTTGTGCTCGCCGAGGCTGCCTTGACACGAAGACCAGCCTCTCCTGCAGACCCCCCCCCCCCCCCCGATACTATTTCAAAGGTGCTCCTCCTGCATTCAGAGGATACACCAGGTTGAGAAATGGACTCAAACCCTCTCTTTTCAAGGTCAACATTTTTGAGGGTTGACAGTGTGGGCACGGAGTCAGTAAATAAACTGTGCTTATAAAACATGTGTTGGGATAGTGAGGATCCAACAGAGGCTCTTTGTTGATCAAACTTATGAAGTGTGTAAATGTGGACACGATTACATGATTAGAGTGTTTAGCAATGGTGAACTGGATACTACATACTACATTACTTCTCCTTTCTCTCTCACACTATGGCACTACAAAGAAATGATATCACTTCATTTGACTTAGACATAGCATTGTAGTCTAGTGAACTGGTTCTTTCAACAATTTAGAAAATAAGCTTTTCAAACAGCATTGGTGGGATCCTGGTTTGTATTTGCCATGTGTTAGCTACCTGCAATGGCACATACTTTCCCACTATTATCATAAAGATCAGCACGTTCTCCCAGCCCAGCGGGTTCCTCTGCATGTCTACAGTATTGATCAAAGAAACCAGAGGGACCACAGTACCCAAAGAAATCACAACAACCCATACACTATGATATTCAAGCTTTCTACCTCACTCTTTCTCTGTGTGTGTGTGTGTGTATTCGTGTGTGTGTATGTGTTCCTGTGTGAGTGGTTGAGAAAGCTGTGTGTGTGTATGTGTGTGTGTATACGTGTGTATACGTGTGTGTGTGTGTGTGTGTGTGTATGTGTGTGTTCCTGTGTGAGTGGCTGAGAAAACTGTGTGTGTGTGTG
>JAGFZM010000010.1:2215530-2227116 GCA_017657215.1 Limnothrissa miodon | reverse complement strand
CTGAGAAAACTGTGTGTGTGTGTGTTCCTGTGTGAGTGGCTGAGAAAGGTGAACTAACACCTCACCTCCACTGCCCACTCCTGCTGCCCACTCTTTCACACAGTCAGAGCATTGTCCGTCCACCTCATGTGCACCTCAGAACAGGACAGACCCTCTAACCCCGGCCCTCTCTCAGAGAGATGGTGTCCGAGTCGCCCCATTGTCTGGAAACACTGGGCTTCTGTGACTCTCAATTTTCTTCCTCACACATTCTCTCACTTTCTTCCTCCCTCTCTCCTCTTCACTCTGATAGAGTGGTTTCTCTTAAAAATGTTGGAAGCATTTTTGGTGTTTTATGGCCTCCTACTCAGTGATTCATCTTGGCAAAATGGGAGAAAGGATTCATTCATGATATTGTTGGTGGGGGAATGAAAATGGTTTGTGGGCAGGCACCACAGAGGGCTTTGTGTGTGCAGGCTGGCTTTACTGATGTGGCACTTCTGTATATGGGGCAAGTGAGGTGGTAGGAGTTGATTTGGAATGCGTTATACTGTAGCTCTGCTCCCATGCACACATACTGAATCTCACAAGATTGCCTCAACCCTCCGACATTCCAAAGAAAGAAAGAAGAATCAAGAACATTTAGATGAACCCCATAAGAATATCTATAAAGAAATACAGTTGTATTTTATAGTAGGGGTTTAGTTCACTTGGCCTCACACAACTACAGTAGACAAATCTGTTAAGCGAACTAAAACCTACTATTGCATCAGCCATTGCCGAGCCAGACGCTCGACACACAGAAGGGAAGCGGAAAATGAAGATGTCCACAGAAAGAGGGTTTCTTCTCCTTCCTCTCGGCCCTTTTCTTCTATCACCCCATATGGTTCAAATCTCCCAAATCCCGGATAGACACAGCTGCTGTCACCAACCTAATTGGCGTGATCATCCATGCGTTGCCACAGGCCATGTTGTCTGAGGCGTCTTTCAGAAAGTGTGAGAAAAGATTTGTCAGGTGGCAGCAGATAATTGGCACATGAAAGACATTTTATGATCTGCTATTGGCACATGAAAGAAATTTTATGATCTGCCATTGGCACATGAGATTTTATCCGATTCACTCATCGGTTGATGTGTACTCTTGCTTTCATGGATAAATGGCTAAGATCAACACAATTGTTGCCGTGACAAAACACTAATCAGAAATGCGTGCAGTTATTCACTGTCACTTTTACCAGAAACAGTTGTATTGTGTTTATCCTTTTCTACTTTCACTTTTGTTTTTTTGTTTTTTTTTACTGAGGTACAGGATTGAGAAAAACACCCACACACATAGGGTGTAGAACATGCAGGCCTGGGTTTGTCTGGAAGTTAGTCATGTCTTGTTTCACTGGGTCTCCATATAGTCTGCAGATAAGGAGAGGTTCTCTCATCTCAGCTAGCTGCGATCTCCCTCTCTGCTGGAGAGGGCTGCCCAAGCGTCTGATCTGAGCCAAAGGATAGGATAGTGCAGATGAAAGAGATTGCTGAAGGCCCCCCCCACACACACACACACACACACCACCTCCCCTCAAGCATATGAACCATAGGCCTGTGCACTTTATCTGTCCGGCCCAGCGATGGCTTGTAAGAACTGACTATGTGTTGTGGATGAGATGCTAAGGGACTGCAATGACCAAGCGAGAGGAATGGTGTGCGAGATGATGAGATGAGTGTGTTTTATCTGCGCTGAGAATAAAGCATTGCTTTTATATCAATAATTGCTTGGGAGTGTCCGTAAAGCGATCCGTATTTATCTTCAAAATGACAGTATTCAAAGTCCTGGGGCCTCCCATGGTTCCTATTGTGACCTTTTCTCACATATTCTGTCCTTTTCACTCGTTTTCCTTTCAGTGCAATCCCCTGACAGCTGGCCAAGCCACAGATACACAGTATGTTCATCCATACAAAACATGCGTTACTGGTATAGCCAGTTGTAGGTCTGTGTATTTAACACCAGGGACTATATGCCGGAGCATAGTGGTACATGATGAATACTTTTTTATCTAGAACTGCTACAACTATTCAGAGTTGCATGGGTGTTATCACATCATGTTGTCGTGTGTGCAGCTCTGCCCACATTTGACATAGTGGTATAATGTAATGCATTTTGTTTCTGTCGAAAGATCATCTCTCATCTTGAGCAGGATCAAGAGAGGCCACACAGAAAAGCCATTTGAACAGCACTGATCTGAGAACTGATATGCTATTCATAGCATAGCAAGGCAGTGTGTTTTCCCTCCTAACTTTGCACCTCGCTCATCTAGGGCCATTGTCACCAGGGCGCATCCCTTATGTGTGGTAAATGCCTTTATCAGCAGGACACAATGCAACTTATGGCCTGCTTTTCTTTCCACAGACCGAGCCTTTACCCTCATACAAAAGGCCCCGGACAATCCAAGCGATCTCTCTGGTTGGGGTTCATCAAAAGCCATCAGACCCACCAAGGGGAATTATTTTGTGCGAAGCCAAAGCAAAAACTGGCACTCCATGAAGGAACAATCATGCCACATGTAAAATACAGGGGCGTCACAATTTGGCCCGTGCAACAGAATCTAATTTCGAGTTGGCACGCACTTGGCTATCGCCAGGAATGTAAAATCCATGTTTGATGTCAGGGTAGCAAGGGCCTGAGGATGCTTATTATGGGTCGGCCTTGGAATTTTCTACCATCTGATTTATTTCAGGTGGGAGCCTGCGAATAGGTTATTTTAATGGCTGAGGCGTTTTTATTAAAGAGCACAGGGTGTGCTCAAATGATAGCCCTGCTTATTTGTTTACTAAGGGCTGCTGCACTGCCGTTGTCTAGGGTTCTGCCCCAGGAGTGTTTATTCAGGCGCTTCCCCAAAATGGGAATTTCACCTGGAATTTCGATCGAGAGCTTAAATTATAACGCCTGCAGTGGCGCACCTGGGGAGTGATCACAGGGAAAAGCAGGAATCATCTGGCATCATACAGCCTCACTTTCTCCCTCCCCCTCTGTCTTTCTCTCCCTCTTTCCTTTCTCTCTCTCTCTCTCTCTCTCTCTCTCTGTCTTCCTTTCTCCTGATATGGTTAAACTTCACTATTCCCACCAAACATTTGAGATCATTAATCAGAAGCAGAACACGGTTACAAGATTGGTTCAAGCCAATCTACAAGTCTGGTTGCATTTTGCTTGCGCACGTCACATCATATGAACTCAATCTGTCAAATATATTTGTAAAAATACAGATCTGTTCTCACCCTTTCTTCTTCACCTTCTGGAGTCTTCTGAAATAGGAGTATAGTTGAGGTCTCACGGTACACTTTTAACTCAGTGCTCAAGTTCCTAGCCCTATTGTTATGGAAACTGTACCAGAGAGAAGGATAACAAAAGGGAAATTGCAACGGTATGCATGACTGGAGAGGAGTGGGAGTGGTGGGGGGACTGTGAAACAGCCCGAGGGGTAACTTAACGTTTTTCCTGGCAACAAGTGAGACATTGTCGGGGTGAAACAAATGAAGTGTTAAGTATTTTAAGCCATTTTCTGGAGCCAGAGCACACGTTGCTGGGTCACACAGTCCTCATTTGCCAGAGGATCACCTTAGTGACCAGGGGAAAGCAGCACACGTCTGCACAGGGTCAGGGGTCTGGATGTGCACACAGACTCTCCTGATCTATCTGCTTTAGGCAAACGCCGTTTGACTATGTGGTTCAATGATTCTCGCGTGTTGTGATAAATTACCTTCAAGGAAAACAGTTGGACATGATCATTAATAGCAGATTGAAGCAAACACATTTGATTTATTATCTCCGATTTCTTCCCTGTCAGCATTTTAAAGCACAAGAGCAATATTAGCAGCTTGTCTGGAGGAACTTACTCTTTGTATGATATCAATTATCAAAATGTTCTCCAAATGCTGGAACTGCTCAGTAAAAACTGGTGTGCATCCTTTTTTCTCCATAGATAAACACATAATCTGCCACAAGGCATCTTCATGAGGGACCAGAGTGCAGTCATGTTCTTTTGTTTGCTTGCAGTGACAGTGCTTCCACATGGGTCTGACTGTGACAAAGACCTGCATTGTTTTCCCAACCTCTGTCCTTTCATGGGGCCTAATCTCTGGCTTGGAAACAGCTGCTGCGGGATTAAAATTAAATTATGGGAATATTTGTTCTATGCACTGCACGTTGGGTCGGACGCATTGATTCAGGCCATCCCCTCTTTCCTGCACAACCTCTGATTTTAATTTCCTGGACACATGATACGGTATCAAAGTGCTTTATGTATGCATTCCACACCACACCACTTTGCCAGATTTTTCGACTCGGAGCGTTGGAGGTTCAGTGCTGGTTTGCGAGGCGCTGTTCAAATGGCATGGTCACAGAGATCAAGCACGTCTGCTCTCGACCCCATGGTTCCCACCTCCAGTCACATCCCCCCATGCAGGGCTGACTCCAAAAAAAGGGGCCTGCCTTGTTTTCCTGTACAAGTATGAAAAACTTGCAGCTATGTCCTTGTAGAAAACTTGCATTTGGATAAAGATCTTGCCCATAATTGGAAGGTGGCTAGAAGCATTTCTTGCAAGCTCAAATAAGGCCGTTTGATCTCCACCAACAAAGTTTCATGCAAGAGCTCAACGTTTCCCAATCTCATGGTACTAAAAACACAGGAAATGATGGGAGAGGCAATCACATTCAGGGGGATCAGTGGAATACAAAGGTTTCCATGAATCAGTTTTTTTTCCTCTACATTCTACCTTCTACTCTAAATTCTACCACTCTATCTCTCTTTCTCCTTCTAACAGATACTCTCTTTCTCTTTTCGCTTCAATCTGTCTATGCAATTCTTCTGGGTTCACCCCACAATGTGTCAGCAACATAAAGTATCCAGGGTGATAATACTGTCTGGTGCAGAGTGAAAGAAGGTCACATTTCCTCCTGCGTCTGACGGGATTTTTTTCACCCCGACTCAGCGGGCGGTTCCATGTAGCGTGACTCTCCTGGCTGGCCTCCATGATTGTTTCTAGGGAATGAATGAGACACAGGGACTGAACGAGTGCAGAATGGAGAGACTGCAGGAGAGGCAATCCTATTATAAACAGGGATTTAACCATCCAACCTCAAGCTGCCGTTACAAAGCCACATATGACCTATGTGTTATCATCGTGGGTAGTTCTTGCACTCTTTCTCTGTCTTTCATCTTCCTGCTCTTCTCTCCAGCATGGCCTAATTCTAAACAGTTCTACGGATCTCTTAGATATGCAACTGAAAAGATGTGTAAGAGAGAAAACATTGGGCCTTTATATTCGCCTTCATCTGTGTCTCTGAAAAACAAAGCCTTCAGCTGCCCCACCTCCTTCCAAACCTCAGAAAATCAGCATTCAGCGTCTGATGGAAATTGAAGGTGTGGACTGAGCTGGTTTGTTCAGGCTGTTTCATTTGTGCATAATGCACGCTTAGAAAAAGTGTATGCAGACATACACAAGGTCTGAAATCGTGCAGTCCATAAGACCACAGATTCCTATCCCAGCAATCAGCAAATCATGCTCTAGCCCGGAAAGTATTTAGTCAAGCAATTAAACACTGTATACAGGCTGTGATTCCCTGAGCAAACGTGTTAATCCAAATCCATATGGAGTGCTGCAGAGAAACCACAGACCAGGCAGAGTTGGATGGCGAGATGGACCTGCACAGTTCATTAGGAGAGTTGAAAAAATACATAAACAAAGAGAGTTACACAAAGAGAGATTAATGGCACTAGATGGGCTTGTCCTCACAGTCTGGCAAGCCGAGATTGATAATAAACAGAAGCCACTCTTGTATGAGCACAGGGCCCCACCAATCTGGAGCCCTACCCACAGTTGTTCTTACTGTAATAGTATTAGTACTTTCCATTACACTATACTGTCTGAATCCTAATACTTAAAATACAATAAAGCCTACTGTATGCTCACAAACTGGAGGGAAATGGATGGTGGAATTCCAATGACTTCACTAAATAAGAATAAACCAGAAGGGTTTCAGTATGACATAAATAGACTGAATGCTAGTTGAGTACTGGTGACATCTCATTAAACAGAAAGTTGAAACGTAGGCAGAATACATCCAGTGTATTTGTTGGCCTGAGGTTGAGGTTGAAATAGACACACTATTTTGAGCTGGTCTTGTAGCAGACGGCGTCATGTATGGTTTGTCTGATTTCACTTATTTTGCTATTTCTGTCTTATCACCGGCTTGGTTAAAAAGACCTCCACCCAACGAACAATAGAGGGGGGAATTATCCTTTGCATGTATATTTAGCCTCCATGGGTAATTGACCCGCTTCCTGAACACACGCACAGTGAGATCAGAGGAATACTGCATATCCTCCAGCCTAAAATGACTCAAATGATCAAAACTGGTTTCAAGGTTCCCTCTGTCTCTCTTCCTGCCTCTTCCAAGTACTCATTTCTTGGGCATGTGTTGGGCACGCCAATCCAGCATGCTTCATTATGTGCTGCTGAGAGGCAGGAGAGAGGCTCAGGGAAGTGATGTGGCGAGATGCCAGCCCAGCCTTGGCCTTTCAAGACGGGCGGATGGCATTGTTCCAGGGCCCAGAGACCAGCTTTGCTCTCAAATCCCCGTGGCCTAGCCTGAAATTTTAGCCATGTACGGAGAATGGGAGCGGATCGGGAGCCGACAAAAGATGACATTGGCTTGTAAGTTTTAAGCGATGACGCTCTAGGGGGAACCCCATTATGCGGCTGTCACACTGTGTTATGCGAGACACCAAGCACTTTCATGTGTGGATTAACGTTTACCAGACGCAGATAATAGATCGTTGCCTCCGTTAATCCATTCCCCCTATTGATTTTTGCCTTTAATAACTTCTTGCAAGTAAGCAAATTTTTTGATAAGAGCAAGAATGCTGACATCTAAGGAACTGGGACAAAGAGGTCCATCTGGCCGAGATAATCAGCTTGAGGTATTTGAAATATGTTGGCTTGATATATGTTTTTTTTTTTTTGGGGGGGGGGGGGGGGGGGGGGGGCAGTTTCTAAGTAGCCTATGATATAGTACGAAGTGGCACAGTAGCATTGATTTAAATTCCAACCAATGGTCTAAGCTAATTACCATATTTATTACATATTATAGCCACAATGATAAGCACAGCATGGTTTCAGATGAATTTATTTATGAGCACACCCAAAAAGGGAACATATATTTTCAGAATGTATTCTGCCACATGGCCCCTCTCAGCTTTAATCATCTCTAATAATATGTTTATGTACGTCAAATCATGCAAATGCGTCTTCATTAAAAATAGCATATGCCAGGAACACACCAAACATGCTGTTCCATACATGCAATCCTGAACAAACAAAGTGGTACTTACATATCCCTTGGAACACTTGCCTGACATTAAGGCGCAGTAATAATTGGCAACACACTTGTTCTGTCATCAGCAGTCACAACAGGAATAGACTGAATGATTTAATCCCATAAAGAAACTTTACACATAGACACAGAGATTAAGGTTTTGATATAGATGTGGTTTTGATGTTCTTGGGATGTGTGATCAATCTGAATCCTTCTGCTGGATAGAGATAGCAGAGGCCATGAGCTTACAGCCTGGACATCAAACCAGAAACCTAACTGGACTCAGAAGGGAGGTACAGATTTAGTATTTATGGATGAATGGATTCTGAATTTCAGTCATTCTTTCGGCAGGCCTGAATAGTAAAATTCAGTTCATAAACACAGCCTTTGTCAGGTGACAAATGACCCACTTCTTAATTAACATTAAAATCATCACATTCAACTTAATGACATTTTTTTTCATCTAATGACTCTCTTCCTCTTTGTTTCAAATTCATTTCCCACCACAAATAGCTGGTGGTCTTTGCATCATCAACCATTGTTCTAATAGGTGACAAGCTAGTGAGATTGATGTGGTGAGGAGCTTTTGACAGGCTAATTTTGTGTCCAGTTTGCATATGTGCAGGGAGAGCAGGGCTGATTCAGCCACCATACAGAATATGGAGTTTGGAAGAACAACTGACGATTGCCAGGCAACCAATAACTACATCACATCATACTAATCTCTTCTGTACACTCACTACAGAAGTTGAGTCCACTTGAAAGCAGTTTAAGAATTGACACATTAACCTAAATATCCTAATTCTCTCCATGCCATTCACTGACCATGAAATCCAAACAGCTAACCTGTCAGTCATGTAAGCCCAAGCCTCTTGCAAACTTAATTGACTTTGAATAACCAAATTCAGGAGGATAAGAGAGGCGTGTTTCATTGTGATTGCGGCGCATGTGACAATCAGGTGGAAAGGACAGGGAGCTTAGCATGTCTGCGCCGACTCTCAGCATTCGACTTGGCCTCAGAGAGGTGTGGTGTTATTTTCATGGGGGGGTGAAAGAGGATTACAAACACACAATGATTGCATGGGAGGCTGAGAAAAGTAGCTTTTCCACACAAATCATCAACAGCCAAAAAGATTAGCAACGTTGCACCTCACTTTTGGCTGGGATTGCAGACATGAACCTCACCAAATGTATCACTTCTGGAGAGCACAGAACCCCCCCCACCCCACCCTTTTTATTTTTTGGATGGTTGACACTGCATGACCACAGTGGTTAATGTGCCATCTCTGAAATTGTCTCAAGATGTGGGCCACATTGGTAAAATGAGTGTATGTGTGTGACTAAAGTTGCGCTTCCACCACAAAGGCCCCCACGCTTTCATGTGTTACTGACGCAGTCTAATGAAAAGCATAGTCTTCCTCTTTGGCTGCTCAGCCACTTCCTTCATCTGACTGCGAGTTTTCTCCCTCGCTCGGTCGACTGCATGCTGAGACATCAGGGATGCTCCTCCAAAAGCGTCCACCCACCCCTCTCTCCCCCACCCAGTGCCACACAGAAATTTGCTAATGTACAGTTTATTGTGTTATCCTTGCCCACCGCGTTCTCAATTTCCTGAAATACTGTTAACGGTTACAGGAAATCTCCTGAGGAACGGATTGTTTTTGAGTTTTTTGGAAATCAAGTAGTATTTTTCGTGAGAGAGGTAAAAGTTTTTCTTTCGCTCTCTCTCTCTCTCTTCTTTCTCTCTCTCTCCAAATTCCTCATCAATCCCTCACTTATGCTTGTGTAGGCCACTGGGCTCTTGTCCCCCTCTGCTGTTGGTATATTCTCAGGAACCACTAAGTGGGACAGTGTTATGAGCAAAGTAATTAGAGTATGCCAGGGGAGATGAATTGTATTATGTTTCAGAAATAACTCCAATCCAGTTTCAGCACTTCCGAGCGGACAAAGATGTCTCCCTGTTGGCCTCTCTGTTATAGCCGTAGCCAACTGGCTTCACCCGCCCTACAGAACAATTCAATCCTCATCATCTAGATGCTGCTATCAACGTCCCCTTCTTGTACTGTATGAAATCTTAAGCATTACATTTTTATAGGCTAGACTACAGTAAGTGTCAGATTGTGATATTCAGTATACAGTATTGCAACACATATTAAAGGAGCCATAGAATGGATGTTTTTTATATTATTCTCTGATCTAATAAATACATACACATAAAAAGATTACATTTGACTTTGATTAATAATTTAGTTGGGTGTTGAAACGGTCCATTTGGCTACATCGCACCTTCTTTGGCAACCACAATTGAACTACAACTGCACGTAGGCTTGGCTCTATGTTGACCATGTTGGGTATTTCAAATTAAGGATATCCCAACCACACCCCAAGGTTCTTTTGCTATGCACTTGCTTTTCCTAATTCAACAAATTCTATTCCTCTTCTTTTCCATGTCTCCTTTAAGGTGAAATTCATTTCCCTGTGCTATTGTATTTCACTTCACACTATTTTGTTGACAACTGGACTGGCACTGTATTTGTTGTTGTCATATGAGGCAATGTTGTTTTGCAAAAAACAGGAGTTTTACCACTAACCGAAACTTATTTTCTATTCCCATTTTGTGCATTTAGCTCCACTGCTTGTGATTTTTTTCAATATTCACATCAATGCATTTATAGACGTGAACACCTGTTTTCTTTGGATTTAGAAAAGTCCAGGCCTTTGCTTTGCCTGAAGGGAGTTTACGGGTGTAGAATGTTGGCTATTTAAAAGGCATTTGACAGCTGTATGCAATGAATTCTCTATTAAAAAGAAGACTGTAAAGATCATATCTTCAGAAATGCACAGAACAAGTCCAAAAATGGAAATGTAGGTCTGTGTGCTTGGGCTAGAACATTAGGGAGATGAAGAGACAGACAGAAAGAGAAACAGAGAATGTTTTTGAGTTCAGTTGGGACAAGGCAACACCTGAGTGACTTTATGTATGGGCTTGTTTTATCGCTAAATAAAGCCAGTTGAACTACATACTCTCGCTGCCATTTAACACCTGCCACCTGCACAGGCAGGGGAACAATCTGTTTACTTGATAATCCCTTAACAGAGTAGTGCTAGACTAACTGCAGTTTGTAGTATAATGTAAAATGAAGAGTAATAGCTTAATTTTCGTCTTGCAGAAGTTCTACACCACTAAAAATAGCATAATCAAACATAGGTTGACTGCTCTCAAACTGGACTCAGTATGCATGCTCATGTGGAATCCAAGAAAAAAGGTGTCATTTTAAAGAGGAAGATTCCATATTCACAGTTTGAAATGTGTTTTGGGGAATCTGACACTTGCAGGAGTTGAGGGGGGTCCAATGTGAGAGACAGACAGACATGCCCTGGGCATTTTAGTGGGCCCACACACTAACGCCCAATAGGGTCTGGGCACACACAGCTGCAAAGCCATAATAACATAGTTATAGAATTACAGAATTTCTGTGGTGAAGGGGCCAGCTCCGACTGATGCTTCTATTAGTTATTTTGGTATAGATTTTATACAAATACTGTGTGTTTGTACTACTGACCATTACTAGAATGTGTTCCTATGCTGAAGAATGGAGCATTCTGTGAATAGAGAGTATGTTAGTGTGTGACAATAATACTAGACAACTGATTTAGATTATATTAGATTCAACTTTATTGTCATTACACATGTATAAATACACTACTACAACACTACTACACAACTAAATGTAGTAATACAGAGTAACGAAATTCCCATCTACATTTCTGATCGGCTGTGAAATCTGCCTTTTCCTTGTGCACTGGCAAATGAAGTCATTAACAGTCTCGTAAAGCCAAAACTCAGTGACATGCCAGTTGGCTTAATTCAACACAGATTCTGAAAAGATGACGTGGTTGGTTGGTCACACTATTCTGTAGTTTGGGGCGCCTGATGAAGGCGCTTTGATTCAAGTCACCATGCAGATGGAGGCGATCCAGCGTGGTGGTGCTGTGCTAGGCGTTTCGTGCCAGCTCAGCTCAGCCTTGCCTCTGTCAGGACATAATCTCCAGCTCGCCTCTGACACCAGGCTGCCTTTGTGGCTTAGCTGGGGGGCCCCGGCCCCGGTGACATGTGGGCTGCTGGGGCTCGTTGATCTGCCCGGTGGTGATGTCACCCTGCACTCGCCTTCCTGCCTGCTTGTCTCTGATACTGTGGCATCTATTCGATGGGTGGAGTGTGTGTGTGTGTGTGTGTGTGTGTG
>JAGFZM010000010.1:2192192-2212374 GCA_017657215.1 Limnothrissa miodon | reverse complement strand
GATGACTCACGACAGGGAGGTAAAGGCATGGAAAATCAGAGAGGAGATGAGTTAGAACAGTCTCCATCAGATTTCAGAGAATGTGAGGTATATTGCATGTGAAACCATATACAGATGCTGGCTAAGTGAAGAGAGAGAGGAAAGAGAGAGGAGGAGAAAGAATAGTGAAAATTGTACGGGTTAACAGATGGGTGGATTGTGGCGGCATTAAACTATAGCAGCATAACTAAGGTATGATGTATAACAAGCCAACACCACCAAAGGAAATGGTCAGTGGCCACCAAGCCCTGGACGGGAGCTTACAGCAGAGGCAATCCTTTCCAATAATACCCTGAGGAGGTGTGGCTTACCATACACCATCCCTAACTAAAGGGGTCAGTAAATAGAAAAGTTTTGAGTCTAGACTTAAAGGTGTTGAGAGTGTCCGCTTGACGAATGTTAGAAGGGAGTTTGTTCCACAGGACAGGCGCACGATGGCAGAATGCTCTTCCTCCCATTGTCGATTTTGATATTCTAGGAATTACTAGGAGACCAGCATTCTGTGACCTTAGGGGTCTAGAAGGGTGGTAGGGAACAAGTAAGTCTTTAATATATGCTGGAGCAAGGCCATTAAGGGCTTTATATGTTAGGAGAAGTATTTAAATATCAATTCGGTTTTTAACAGGAAGCCAATGTAAGGAAGCAAGGACAGGTGTGATATGTTCATATTTTTTTGTCCTAGTGAGTGCTCGTGCTGCAGCATTTTGTATTAGTTGAAGGTTTTTGATGCAGCTAGTACCACATCCAGAGAACAGTGCATTACAATAGTCAAGTCTGGAGGTAACAAATGCATGTATTAGTTTTTCTGCATCCTCAAAAGAAAGAAATTTTCTGACCTTAGCAATGTTGCGTAAATGACAAAAACATTGTTTCATTTTACTGTGACAAACTTGATAACTAGAAAATGAATTTGCACAACTTTCCATACTGCAAATAAAATACAGAACATATCTAACAGCAGGGGAGTAGGGGGCACTGGACCCAGGGGTACAAAGTCTTCCCATTTTTTTCTGGAACAGATTATTAATGTGTTACCCAATTTTGAAATACTAGACATTAAAGGCCCACTATGCAACATTTTTCTTTTCATTAATCCGTTTCATACTGTTTAGGATGCTAAAATGAGTCATTACACGGCGGACGAACGGTGTAGAATGCGCCACCGTGGCCTATAGCGGTAGATACAGCACTTGCAATGTTCAGCAGCGCGGACCGCCTCCAATAGAATGCAGTGCAATACAATGCAATACAGCGGTCTTTAGAGGGAGCTTCTGAGAGAAAAAAATAGAACGTTGCTTAGCCCTTCTTTAATAATTAAAATTACATACTACTAATGTATACAAGTGTGAGATTCTATTTGTAAAACAGTTACCACTAGAGTGAGAGCAAAGCACTGGTTCATTAGTTGTCACTAAGACAATGACAGTTGAAGAGTAAGTTCCAGTTTAGTTTGTCACTGTGGTATGCAATTTGTAATGAAAGCTCTGTTATAAGTCAATAACGGATTAACTGTCACGGAAAACATATTGTTCATTTTAGTTTGGGTTTGCGCAGACAAAATATTAACATTCTCAGAAAACCTCCTGCATCACACAACTTAACAGACTGCCGCACAGAAACACTTGAACACTGTACACTTCATGTACTGTATACTGGGCTTACGCATTTAAATGTCAAACTGATGTAAATAGTTAACGATGGCAAGTTTAAGCTGATTTAAGTAGGTCTGAGTTAACAGTAGCAAATTTCAGTAGGTTTTTCAGCTAACCACAAAAAGTTTACATCCATTTTACTGTACATGTTGTATTTGTTTAAGACTCACAGACCCTAACCTCATTTCCTGACCTCCGGGGGGAGGGGGGTTGGCAAATCCAGGGTTCAAACTTTTGTATGGAAGTTGCCTTTTCACTGCTAAAAATACACCCCTTTGTTTAATTACACACGTCACAAGCATTTGACCGTGTCCATTAGTATTTTACAAGAAAGCCGCATAGAGAGGAGAGCCTTATTAAGTGTCTGCCCTAGCTCCACCAGAACAGGGCAAAACTGGAGTATCAGATTACGTCAATGTTCAAATACGCTAAAGCAATTCAAAGACTGCTGCACTCTTGATGTCACGTAAGATAGTTTGGCAGGAGCCACAGAAACCAAAGACTGAGTGGTTAAGTGATTTTTATCAGCCATATCTGATAAAAGGAAGAGCTATCTGGGCATACAACATGTGTATAGCTTTAAGGACATTATTGTTAACTCTGATGTTAGATGAGTCATAGACCGTGCCTTCCTTGGGACGGGGATGGTATTCCAAAAGCAAAGGCTTAGGAGACGAACTTAAACCTAATAATACATGTGTGCCGCATGAGATGAAAGAGGTAAGGTTAGCAGCATGCTCATCTGATTCGCTTTTCGACTCAACTAACTACTAACAGGGCACCTCTTGATCTCTGATAGAGGTGAGATGGAATATATATCGAAAAGACTGTTTTGGGAGAAGTTGCCCCCCGACGTCCCCATTATAGACAGCTTGCCCTTTCAATGATCAGGAGCCTTAGGGGGTGGAAAGTGAGAGTTGGCCATTATGTGGCCAAAGCCTCGCTGTCACTAGAAGACTGATTGGGGTGGAGACAGCTCTTGACATGCTACTACAGAAATATTCTAGAAGAGTGAGGAATCTGGTTCTCAGATATAGAATCTAGGGAGATACAGTGTTTGCATGCTTTTATCAGTGTTTTACCTGCATAAAACAACAGCAATGTTACACAGTGTTTTCACAATTGACACAACAACAATTAAATAAATTAAATAAATTCTCCTAATCCTTGTTTGTTAACTACAATAGAGAGGATTGCTTGAATTAAACTTCTGAAAATCTTACATATAGCAAGGTGTAATCATTCCATTTGTTCAAACCTGAAACTTAAAATAATTAAAAACCATTTAAGTTTTTAATTAGACAGTGTATTCTGATTGGGCATTGCTTATTGATGGATTGAGTAGCAAGTGTATGCAGTTGTTTTTGTCCCCCAGCCTATTGTCAGGTAACAATGCACTTACCTTTATAATATCCTGAGGAGCTGGAGGGGAAGAAAGCGCCTCTACTGAGGCCTTCCTAATGGCATGTAATTGTTTGGAAAGAACACTGAATGCACCTTTAACATGCTTTGTCGTAACAGATGCCAAATGAGATCATATCAGCAGTTTTCAAAGGGAGAGAGGGCAGACATCTCACTGATTATCTGACAACCACCCTGCCACCCCCAAGATTTATACTCTTTAACTTTACAACTGCATGTATAAATCACCTGGAAGTGGCAGCCTCTCTCCACGAAAAAAGAGGTAAACACACAATTGTGTTGGGAAGCACATCACCCGGCAAACATGTATGGAATTTAAAGTGGACCAGATAAAGGCAAAGAGAGTGCATTTCAGGGATTTTTTGGACCAAAGTTGGAGCCGTCGCAGTTCCAAATGCATTTAGCATGTGCTGCGTTAGGCCTGTTAACAGGGACTGACAGGCACCTTGAGACCACAAAGATTTTTTTTTTGCACATTGTGAAGGAGTGGTTAAAGGTGGACCTCAGCTGAGCACAGATTGTTTTTACCAGTGGTTCCAAAGGGTCACCCAATCAAGAGGCTGACTTTTACATTTCCTTCTTGGCTCTCTCTCACTTCGACAATAAAACCCACAAGAAAAGTCATTTATCACGTTTGGAACGGCAATAGAATCATTTGGAGAGGGAAAAGCTTTTGACGTTTAAACGATATTCTTAGTGAAGACATGTTCCTCAGTGCTTAGTCATATACCTATGGAGAGTCCATAACATAAAGTGTGAATGGATTTTAATAGATACTGTATATTATTGTAGCCATTATCAGTCAGAGGTTTGGTCTGTTCACACACTTATTGTGGGAAAAGAGGTGTTCTCACCACAATTGAGAACATCTTAAAACTCAACCTGAGTGAACGACAGCTCTTTCACATTCTACAGAGATATTTAGGCCTAGAATGGATGTGTACTTATGCCAGGATTTAGAAGCTCAGATTCTATCAGGATGAGTGAGTGGGGAAAACAATTGCAGAGTGACAAAGAGTTGATGGACTGAACAGATATGTAAGGTGGAGGATATTTTTCCTGAGACTGCTAATCTTCCTGGACATGGGTAAGAAACTGTGGCTGTATGTGTGCAGGCATTCTTTGGATGCCCCATTGGAGAATGACATGGCGAGTCACAAGACGCCAAGAAGGTTGTGGTGGCTTGCAAATAGGCCTCAGGGGGAGACAACAAGAGCGAAAACCCATTCATTGGCCACCGATTGCAGAATGTTCCGGGGATGACACTGTGTTAATCCCCTAGGTTATTTATCCTCCCTTTGGGTCTCGATTGATTTAACAATAATAATGTTCCACAAAGTTGTTGCTTGAGAAATGCATTGGTATGGATGGATAGGAGGAGAAAGAAGGGAAAATGGAAAAACAGATTTTCAAAGGAGACTTTCCTAAGGCAATGCAGCGTTAAAGTGCCATCAAACAAGTTTCTGACACCCTTGATTTGCCAAACACATTATGCCTGTTCTGTTAACCACAAAGGAAAATCCCACAAAGTTTATCCACGCAGAAGGGCAATGTCAGCATCTTTAAGCAATTAGAGGGGATAAAACTTTCAAGGGTGATGAGAGCTTTGCAAAGTGGTGTCTCACAAGATGTTTGCCAGTATGTTGCTTGGCGACTCAGAGATACAGGGAAGCAAAAAGAATGTGAATGTCCTCCACACGTTACCACGTATTGGCTATCAGAGATTCACTGAGAATTAAAACTCTTCCAAAGACTAAGACTAAGACCAAACAAAGAAAGGTATATTCCAGATATTTCCATCTGTTTCGAACCATTAATGCAATCTCAAACACCTAATTTGACTCCAGTAAAAGTTATATAAATACATACATAAATAAATAAGTAGGAATAACATCTTTTGATGACTTGGCAGACTGTGGAAGAAAGAGAGAAGCCTACTAAGGATAGAAGACAACACGCTCTGCCCCCTGAGGCAACGTCTGTCACTACCCCTACCCCCTTTTCTGTTTGGCAGGTAATTAAATCCAACCTCTTATGTCATTGCTCATACTGTCAGCGAAACGTACGGCACAACTAAAACAAGCTGCGTATCACATGGCAGGGGTTGAGGGAGAGAGAGAAGGCTGCGGTCCCAACGTTCTCTTGCGTTGGGAAACAATGGAGGATGAGTGGTGATGTCAGCTATTTGTTTTAAGAGCAGCGGGGGGAGAAGCGACCATCCCACGTAATTGAATTCATGTGCTCTCTACTGTGCTTTTCATTTACCAACCTCAGCTGTCTGACACACACACACACACACACGCACACTCACAGTGCTCCAACCAAACATTTTAACAGCGACTGGAGGAGATGGTTTTAAATCCTCGGAATGGGGATTTTTACATGTCAAAGCAGCAAGTTATTTTCTCAGTTTCAATTCAATTTCACATTCATTGTTATACATCATTACGATTTTTCAGTTTTTATGTCTTTTTTTATTATTGCAATAAGTGCAATTGGGTATATGAGAATTCATTCTTAATGTGTCTCTTCAACGCATTTGGTAATGTACCCACAGCAGCACAGCAAGGCATCTTACTAGTATATGAGGGAGTGTCTACAGAACAACAGAAGGCCTGTGTTTTCAAGCACACAAACACAGAAGTGCCATATCTAACAGTGAAACTTGATGTATCTTTGTTCCCTCTGACACAGTTGCTCTTTGGGTCTTTGGAGAAGCGAGAATCTGTGAAGACTCCATAAGATATGGGGTCTGTCAACAAGCATGCAGGAGATACTCACAAACGAGTTACTGCTTCACTTCAACAAGCATATCTGTATCTGATAGAAGCGAAATGCAAAAGTACATTGGAAAAAATCAGATGTGCACGCAGCCTAAAAACGTCTCTGGACAATAATATCTTTTCACTTTGGCTGTGCCATACTGCTCTGATGCAAGTGAAAAAGCCTCAGGATGCATGAGTCTGTGGTGAGCTAGTCTATGCCAGTCAGCAACTTTTGTCTTTGCTCCAGAACTCAAACTGAGAATGGGAATGGGTCATTTTGTAGTCTATGCCAGTCAGCAACTTTTGTCTTTGCTCCAGAACTCAAACTGAGAATGGGAATGGGTCATCTTGTAAACTAGTCTGCAATTACCACTCGGAGAATGTGGTGTCAGTTTGTGGGCACTTTCATCCCAACTGATTTACAGTTGCTTCACAGTCAGCATAAGTAACTTTATGGGAACTGAACTTATGACCCCTTGCTTACTGCTTTACCCAATAGAGTTGGGTAATCTTGAAGGTATTTTCCTTATCATTTCAACAGTAATTCATAGTAATTGAACAATGTAGCAAATGACTGGAAGCAATACAGTATTGGATTTCAGGTTTTTGCCTTAAAAGAGGAACAAAATATTCAGCCATCCCTTACAGAAATAGGCTGTTATGTGTAACAGGCTGTGAATGGCCTTTTTTCAGTTGGGGTCAGAATGTTGTGACATATGGTATTTTTGCCGCAGTTGTTCCATATGATAAGCCACAGTCACAGGTAAATGAAGGGTCAGGGATTATCTCAGTATATCCCGGGACTTAAGTGCTCAACGTGTGTGCAAATCCATGCACTGCCTGCTGTGTTTATGAAAATATCCTTGAATCCTTTGCTAAACATTGCATACGCCTCCAAAAGAAGGCCGCACTGGTTTGATGTTTTCTCAGCCGTAGCGGGCTAGCCGTGAGTGAATCAGCCCTGCCCTTGTGCTTCTCTCCTCCAGTGCCTCCTCGTATTCCCTCTGCAATGTGGGAACGTGTCCGTGTTATTATTGCTCCTAGAGCACAGTGGTAGCAGCCTGTGAAGTTCATCACAACACAATCTGGAGAAAAGATTTACACAGATTTTAAAGTGAAACATATTTATAATGAATTTAAGGTCATTGAATGTAATCAACTATGTAATCAACCCAGGAGGCCATTGTATATTGAAGGACAGTTGAAAGATACTTTGACACTGTGATGGAGTATTGTCTTCTGTAGCATGGTTCCATAATATTGTCTTAATATCATTGTTATATTTCTAGTCTATAAGTATATTACTTATACTTCTCTAATCAGATTTCATTTATTCATCACATTTTCACTCCCTCTACTTAACGTTAGTGTTGGGTTAGCCACAATAGTAATTACAGGTGTAAATACATTGTAATAAAGATACTTACAGTGCAAAAAGTGCTCATTTCAGACATTACTCATCAAACTGCATAAGACAAAATGAGTTTCCATTACACAAGGAAGAAATAATAAAAATGTTCGCATATTTTGCACAAAGCAGACAAGTTTAAATCTATGTTAGTGTGTTGCATATCCCATCAAATAATGTTAATGTAGGCTACAGAAATGTAGCCAGATGTTTGTCACTAGCACAGAGGTTCAAAACATGACACCAAGAAGGCTAGGTAGCAAAACTTAATCAAAATGTGTATTCAAAGCATTGTGATAAAAGTACACATTCACAGTCTTGTGTGATCTGCAGTGTTGCTAGTGGGTTGCTAGTAGATGTAGAGAAACATTGGCATAGCCAATGTTACATAGTAGGCTACTAATTAACTTTGGGAAGATTATGCCTGTTATGCCATAAACACAAACACGATTCAGTTGAGTGTTCTTTCTAATTATTGATATTCCTATGTGATGGCAAGCTACTTCTAGCAGTCGACTGTATAACCTATTAATCTGTTAGCTTAGCCTACTCAGCAAAAATTCCTATTGCCCACTTACCCTAAATGAATTACTGTTAAATTATTGTTGTTATTGTTATGTAAAAATATTTTTACATTATATTTGAAAGGCAAAAGGTTCATATGAATCCAAAGAATGCATAACCTTATGAGTTTTTTTTTTTTTTGAGACCATGAGTCTCAAAAATGCTGTTATAATCCATTGTTCTCTATGAGGAATCAATCTGTCTTTAATGTTTCCCCAACATGTGTTTTGGATTGTTCATAGTCAGTTACAAAAGAAGGCTGTACATGTATTTAAAAATATTTTTTAATCAAGATTAAGTTCTTGGCCCATTTCTCTACACATTCATCAAAAGTAGTTGTTAACCTCCAGCATGGCCTTTTAAGTATGCTTCTTTACCTTTCAACTTTTGTTTTTCAAAGCATTGTCATTTAAACCACATGTACTCCACATCAAGAGTAAGACAAGAGTGCAGCGGCCTCGTCTCTGGCCTCCTCTTGAGTTGTAAAGATCAGGTTTCACCTCTGGTTGCCCTCTGTTCCACCCTGTACACTCCTCGGCCCCTGCGTCTGCCGGCCGTCTGGGCTGTCAGCGGCGTTATTTAGACTCTGCGGCTGCGGCCGTCCTCGTCTTTATCTCCCTCGCTCACTGTTACTCACAGAACAAAGTGCAGTCAGTAGGATTCCACGCCTGCAGGGTTAACAGGCTTGTTGTTCTAGGAGTCGGTCACAGTGTGCTGGCATCCCAATACCACACTGCTTTCATCATGGTAATGAGACTGCCACAGATGGTAATTAACTCTCCATTATTTTTTTGGAAATAATGGAATTAATATGCAGAAATAGGAGGTTTCCCCATTTTGTGTTTTTGAGGGCGGCTGGAGATACTGGGGTGTTAACAAGCTTGCCCATTGTACGGGTCATTATGTGAGGCTTGTATTGAAGTGAGCTGGAATGATAATCGTATTCATTTCCACGCCTTCAAAGTGCATTTAAGTTACTTTGAATGCAATTATAAGCCAATTCTAGGTCTGTGTATGTAAGGGTTTCAGAAGGGGTTATGGTTTAACTAGATTAAGTAGTCAGTGCAAGTTTTATTTAGACAGAACCACATATGCATATAGCAAAAAGAATACCAAGAATACATCAATTTAAGTGTAATGCTAGTGATGTTTGATGTTGCTTTTCTGCCTGAGCACAATTCAAACATTTGTGTAAAGACAAAAAAATGCAACTGCCTTGTTGAGTTTTGCTATTGTTTGTGTTTTCAGCCCAATGGCTTTTAATAAGTGACCCCCAGGCAAGAAGAGGTTGCAGAACAGGTAGTGCTGTCTTCAACAATGCTCTCTATGCTCAAGTTAATGTGTAAAAACCCTGATAATACTACACCGCTGGCGTTTCACTTTAAGCCTGGCAAAATAGCACTAAAAAACACTATTTTGCTCATAACATGTCGTCATGTTAAGTTGTGTTTGTGTTTTACTCCATCCGTCCATGAATCAATTCCACTGCTCGATATGGGAATGTTTCCATTTAATTATTTAAATTAAACTCTGTTCAAAGTCATGTTGACAAGACCTCAGGAGAGAGAAGGAGCAACTGACAGAGCTATGTATTAAATATGTACACAACTGCTTTAGACCAGGGGTGTCAGACATAAGGGCTCTTCACATCATTTCATGTGACCTGATTCAAAAAGCTTGAAAATAATTGTAGTTATGTGGCCTATTTTAACAATGCACAACAAAATCTTATAACGTTAGACCACTGGCAGATCCTTAAGCTCAGAATTCCCCTACTGAAATCAACCGCCTGAACATCAGGCTTTCTGCCAGGAAAGAATACCAATTAAATATGAGGGAGTCAGAGCATATTAGGATTGTGCTTGTGATGGCCAGAAACACAAAGGAACATGCATTTTTTGTCACCTGGTACAGTATAGGCAAGCTATGGCAGCTGTAATGCTCCTATCGAGTTTGAGACCCCTGCTCTAGACCATCATCTAAAAGTCATGTAATTAGTTAGCAAAAGGAATTAATTTAGTGACAAGAAAACACATGCTGTGTCATTCAGTGGCAATTCAGTATGTCGTCTATGTGAAGGGGTTGTGGTCAAAACTACAAGATGCCTGAGGTACTAAGATCTTTAGTGTTTTATCACAGTCATGGGAAGAAGACTAAGTTAAACAGGCTTTGCATCCTTCAGTCATGTTTGGCTCCAAATAATGTCCTTGTGAGGCTTCAAAGGATTAACAGCCATGAGTCAACGGTCACTGATACTGAATGTACCGCTGACCCCACCTGACCCTGACCCTATTTCCCAACCTAAACATTACCTCACTATCACCCGACTTTGCATTCAGCTCCACTTCCCCGCGTTCAGGTAAGTGTGACCTCCCCATGACCCGGGGCCATTCTGTTTACAGCTCTCCACCCAGCGCACACATGGATGTCATGGTGATGGGAGTGGAGTGGTGGGGGCACCAAGAGCAGTGAAGACCTGAGGTCAAGCCCCGGATGTCATGCTCTAATTTTGACTGTCCCGGACCAATTAGACATGTAGACATGCAGCCCATTATCATGTGAGCTGGGCGTTGTCCACGTGTAGTTTTTGGTTTAATTGGTCACTTTAAGGAAGACCTTGCTGCTTTAATGTGCTGGAAGAAAGCCATGCAGAAATGTGTTTCCCTCTGAGGCAGTGCAGTGGAATTCCCCAGGAATGCCTTTGAGAATACTCTCAGAACAGAACAGAAGCTCATGAAGGCACATGCTGTAAAGATGTTGTCTTTGTCAGAACTGGAACAGATAAAGCACAGCTTTTTTTAAAAATCTATTAGAACATTTGTGTTTTTGTTTGTGTTTATAGCAGTTTAATGATCACAGCTTTGTTTTTCACATGCATAGACCTTTTGAGAAAAAAAAAACATTTTGGAACTGAGAGATTCCATATAGATGGTCTCCCAGTTCTGAAACGTAATTCCAGAATGTTCTTTTTTCTCAAAAGGTCTATGCACGCAGGCATACAGAGACTTCGGAATTTACAGTCCATTCAGTCTCGTAATAAAATCCACGTGGCTGTCGACCCCAAGATGGGGAGTAGCACAAAAGAAAAGAAGTTTATTTATTTTGCATGAAGGCTGTATGCTTCAGAGGCACTGAAATAGCTGGAAAAGTGAATGTGATAAATAAATGAGGCACGTTTCATTTGGGCAGGATCCTTGTCCATGTGTGAAATGAGAGGAGATTATACGCATTACAAAAGCCCCATCACAGACACTCACGCCTCCGATTCATCTTGGTTTGGAAGAACATTGTGAAAACCCACCCATGCCCAAATCCTTGGAGCGACTTCCAAATAGACACGTACATTGAAATAAATCTTATCTTTGAGCAGGAACATGCAGAAAACCGTACCTCCTCAGCACAATTCCCAACATCTGCACTCATATTTATATCCCTAATTGCATGTTTTCCACTGAGTCTGACAATCTAATTTAACTTCTAGATTAATGATAGGTTAACAGTATTTGAACAGTGTATGTTTACATCAGTGTCACGGTGTAGTAGTAGGTAAAGACGGAGTGAGAGGCTATTCTTGTCTTCTTGTGCACTGTAATAAAAGGAGAGACTGCTGCTGAGCCACAATTCAATCTGCGTGTTTCGATAGCCAGGAATGCGCCTTGGGAGGGAGCAGAAAATAGCCTATCTGGAGCAGGCTAAGTGCTGGGAGATAAAATCACATCAGGACTTGATCTGAGGGCCTTCGCACAGAGAGCAAAGAGAGAGTGAGCTGGAGAGCGAGAGCCACCCAGCACTTTTAAAGACCCTTTCACTCGGGCCCACCCTGACCATATCCTGATGAGTATCTCTCCTGCTCCTTGGTCGGGAATGTGACCCCGCCGGGATCAACTCAGCCCGCTGCCCGTCTAAGAGAGTCCGCGTCTCTCTTCTCAGACCCCCTGCCATCCTGGCTGCCATGCAGTAGGTCCTTATCAAAGGGACTCGGTTGAGGAAAGGGCATGGGAGGGGGTGGGGGGTGGCTGTCTAAAACAGAGCTCTAACCTAATGAGCCTCGCCATAATTGTTGGGAAGGCTTATGGGCCGGCTTTGCCAGTGCTCCCAGAGGCATCTGGCATGATCAAAGTTAGACTTAACCTGGCAATACCTTAATCCTCTCAGCAATAAACAATCTGGTGTGACACTTTGGTCTGGTTTTGGGTATGGCTTACAGAAGAACAGAGGAAACACCCAGCTAGGTTGACACACTGACATCTCTGGCTCTTTTTACTGCCCAGAAGGTCAGCATTCAAAACCTTTTCATGCACATACTGAGGATCAATTTTGCTCTCTGTTCTACACTTTCTTTGCTCCCTCTCTCCGCCAGGAAACCCAATGCTCTGAATTCCAGCTTCATTGTGTGATTTACAGCAAAAGTAGACCTTTGCAGTGAAATATCGTTTTTTATCTCGGACACAGGAAATGTTTCTAGTGTTTCCCTAAAGCTACAGTTGGGGTTAGGGCCCTCTTTTTGGCCAATCAAAGTATCATGGGCAGCAAGGAGCATAATCCCCAAGAAATGAAGCAAAATAAATGGTCTTCATCATTCTATAAAAAATTCTATATGGAATATTTTTCCTACAGCAAACTTACAAAACATTTGCATGTGACCTTCGGGACCGCATTCAGGGATTTTTGACCATTGTCAATTTTCTCTTATTTTGTCTTGTTTATCTGGAGGCCAATAAACTTTACCCAATACATTTCTGATATCTTGATTTTCTATCTAACAGCTATTGCCAGAGAGACCGTTTAAGGGAAACATGACATGTGTTCATTGTTCCCATATTGTAGTGGGCTGATATCCAATTTAAAAAAAAAGAAAATCAAATAGACACCAGATTATGCACTTCCTGGGAATAAATGAACTCACGCATGTCGTGAAAGAGCAGCACTTACTCCACCGTACTGTACATGGCCTCAAACCACACAGGCCAAGTGCACCTGTTTCCACTTTAACAATACAGAATTCACACACTTAAGCCAATAAACACTCTTATCCTGTTGCATTATGGGCAATCAGTATGTCTTTTTGCAGAGCACAAGAATGTTAATATTTTCTTGCCGTCTTTGAGAGCTTTCATACTGCGGCACTGGGAGAGACTGTTGAATGACTCTAAGTGCAGTGCAATCTATGCTTATGGGAGTGACATCTGAAAAAATCCACTTACTCTCAATGCTTCGCTTTATGCTGGTGCTTACATTTTTGGATGAGTGGAAGTCATTGAATTTCCTCACTCTTAACTGTGCCAGCACTACAAACACAGAAGAAACCAGAAACAAGCATAGAAGAAAGCAGTTTAACAAAATGCAACTATAATGTCACATTGCTGAAATAACTTTAAATTACATAGTGTAAACAACACAGCAAAGGGCCATGTTGTATGTTTATATCAGATAAGACATGAGCTACTGTTATTTTTTAGACCAAAATGAAATGAATATTTGAAAAGTATCCTTAGGGTGACCATCCATCTCCACTACTCTGTGCCAAGCAGTCATGAGCACTGGTGGGATTTCACATGAGGAGAAATCTGACCTCGGCTTCCAAGACCCTGCATGGACATATGAGAGGTTTTCAAGGGTATGCAGGGGGGTTTGATCTTTGCTGGATGCGTTTGGAGTGGATTCGTTATTTAAGAGGATAGAGTTTCTCAAAACTCATTCCTCAGACTTTTTCACTTGCTTTGGAGGTCATTTCAGATGGCTTTGACTGATTTATTTACAGGTTTAAAAAAGAATTTGCAGGAGAAATATTTTAAAGGAAATATTTTGCAAAAAGTCTTAGCACACATTTCCAGACTTGAAATTCTATCTGCACATAATGGCTCCTCGTCTCTTTAATATACTAAAGATGACATGATTGGAAAGTTTTCCTCAAATCACTCTTAGGGAGAAATGATAGACATATACTTTACATACAAATAAAAACTATTTAGGATAGCATAAAAATGTTGCCCTCATTGGAATACATTTTATAAGACATAAATATATTGACCTCCAGCCCATAATCACAACTAATTTTCATTTTGCTGAGATGCTGTTGCACTAATCAATCTAAGTACATCTAGCTTAGCCATCAGAATGATCAACCAATCAGCAACCATCAAGTTAGAGGATCAAAGTCAGTTTCAAAACCTTAAACCCTCTATGTGTAAAAATGTCCCTACAGCGAGGTGGTACCACATACAATTAAATATGATTCATTACATCAGCCAACAACTTTGAAGACAAACACATCCAGGACATGCATCCAAACATGACAAAGACACCTCCCCTGCTTCCACTAATCATTCTCTAGAATTGCAGCAGTTTATGGCACCCTGTCATTCCAATCAGTCAGTGTGTTTAACCACAGACTGTCTATACTCGTCACTTACGTTTATTGCCCACTGTATTGTGCGATGATTACAGTAGTTCTATATTTGGCTCAGTGTGGCCTCCAATCCAGCTGTCCTCAGATATGTTCATAGCTGACCTGGGCATGGAGGGGATTAGCGCCACTCAAAGCTAACAGGCAATTAAATATTTATATGCCACTCTGCGCAGGCAAACAAAGCTCATGTTAGGGTCAACAGGGTTGTTGAAAACATGTTACACAGTGATGAGCAGGTCTTTGATCAATGGCACCTTGCCCCAGGTCATTGTTTGTGTTTTACTTTAGGGTTGGGACCCCAGATTGAAATACATAGAGGTCCTTATGGCATGTAAATGACATATAGCCCTCAGAAACCCCCCCTAGAGAGAACTGGGTAAAAAAGATTCAGATTCGCCTTTCAACCAAAAGTGTGAGTGCTAGTGAGGCTAATCCCATTGCCATTGAGAATTGTGGAGGAGGAGGAGGGTGGCTGGGTGGCGGATTAAGAGTTTAACCCGTGGCTGCTGCCAGAGGAGGCTCCACGGCTGCTATAGAGGTCCTCCCCCTGGGAAGATGCGGCAGAAGAGAGCAGCCTGGCGTATCTCGGCTGGGGCCCCTCGCTTCACCCTGACGCTTTGTGTCCCCTTGCTCTGTGGACCAGCTGCCACCGTCCCTCTGGATGCAGGAGCCATGCGGCGCGCAGTCATTTAGGGCCACGTCTGCGCGCTCTGCGGGACACCAGCGCTGGATAAAAATAAAGATTATGTCACAGCCATATGCAACTTTGCACAGGACCATGCGCCTGCAGCCTTGTTATAATCATTAAAAATGGGGGTGGTGTGCACACTTGAATCTTTAATGATTACTCTTAAGCCTTTTAAGATTAACCCTGCATGTTGCAGTGACAAATGATGTAGTCTTCATTAGGAGATTTGCCTAAGTTCACTCTCGGTTAATTATGAAAATCATTAAGAGGGACGTAAATTCATCATTGTCTTCCAATGATATAAATAAATAAATCCATTCACATTTTTCAACATCAGTTGCCAAAAGAGGAAGTTGAGGGAAATAAACAAACAACAGACAATTACCAATCAGTTGTTTGTTTTATGCTCATTTGCATTTTGTAATTAACAGTAGTGTTACTGCTATAGTGCAACTAAGATGCATTAACAACAACACATGGATTTGACATGAAATTGACCCTGTCTAACTGGAATAAAGGTAACATAAACAAAAATAGAACATAAACGGAGATATAACGACTGGAAATGCACAGCTTGGATAGGATCGCAGTCTACATAAATCTTTTTGTGTATTCTTATAATAGTATTCAGTACTCCCCTGTAGCAAAATGCTAATTCAATTGCTGTCTACTGATTTGTATTGTGAGAGAGTATTAAAGGATCTCCGTCCGTCTGTGACAAGCAAGCATTCAGCAGGCAACCGCTGAGCTCGAGACTGAAACATTATCTCCTACCTGAGCTGTCAAGTAAACTGCTGTCGGCAAGCTAATCCAACACAACAGAGCACTTCAGAGAAAACTAGGCCTTTAAACAACTTGATCAGACAACATAATACCCCTATGAATTACAGTGACAGAATAGGCATTCATTGATCATTTAATTTTTTTCCCCAACTTTCATTCTCACTTTGGCGGCTAACCAGGCACTGTAAAAGTCCTGGCTGGATTCCAGCCCTGTCTTTTAGCTGCCCGGGCCAGCACATACACCTGCGCTGTCATGAAAATGAGTGACAGGAAGAGTGACTGCGAGCCAGGCCCCTGCGCTGCAGTTGGGTGGTCCCCCCAGCACCTGCCTGACAAGCGCTAGCAGCCCAAGCAGCTGCACCACAACAGGGCCCCCAGTCTCGAGGAGAGAGAAAAAGAGAGAGAGAGAGTTAACGACACATTTTCACACCGTCTGCTTGCACACACAGACAGGGCGCTCCACAAAGGTCTGTGTGCTGCGGCTGACATCACCCCGGAGCCCTCACTCCCCCGCGGAGCCAGAGATGAAAACAACAGCAGATAAGGCCTGTGTGACCGTATCAGGGTTACAGTTGTCTGCGGGCCTGATCAATGAACCAGCAAAGCGATTGTTTTCTTTTATCGCAACAGTGTCATAGGATGATTGGAATGCTTTCATAGCACAGATGTTTCCAGAGATTACAGCAATTGTGGCACAGCTGCAGCTCATTTGCCAAGGCGTAACAGGCGAGCAAACTCAGGTGTGCTTCGTTTACAAACTGCATATAAGCAGCCATTGACTATGTCATTGACAGTCATTTGTCTGCAGGTTTTTATGCATATGTACATTTCAGTTGGACTGAAAGACCTCATATGTGCATCCATAGTTAAATTCCCAAATATATTTTCAAATTCTGTGCATTAGTCCTAATTTTTTTAGCTGTCTATTAAGTAATAGTCCTCCTCAGGGACAGAGAAGGAAGGTGAATAATGCAGTTGGTTCTTGAGCTAAAATATCAACAGGAATTCAAGAAATTCAACCAAATTATGGCCAGCGTCTTTAATCCTGAAGAAGAGGGTAATTTTCCAGTCAACGGACAATTCTGTAATTATTCTAAGAAGGTCATCCAGGTCATTCTTTTCAGACTGGTGAATCAATGTACGTATTTAAGATTTCCCCAGTTTTCAAGTAAGTATCATGTGTTTTTGTTTAGGTAATCATTATGGTCTTTTTGACCTAGTTGCTGTAAACAGAGACATAGGGAGTAGGGCAGTAGGTTTGAGGAGGCGTGTGGTGGGGTTTGTTGGGGGTTGAGGAACACCTGTTGTCCCGGTCAGAGCTCCACAGACCCTGTCTTCATGGTAGACACCGAAGTTGACTTGGAAGTGAGAACTGCTGTCAACGGCTCCAGTGAGTGTACGGATTCCTCCCTTTCATCCTGGGTTGACGGCACAGGGAAAGAAACGTTCAGCATTCCCCTTGACACCAGTCCTCCACCACATTCCCGCTGGCCCAAGGTCTTGAGTGAGGCCAGGCAGCACCCAACAATCGCTACAAGCACATTCTTCAGCATTCTTTTGTCCATCTTTCTACAGCCCATGTATATGAAAGTGACCAGCAGAACTGTAATTTAGAGGAGTAATCGACACACAATTGTTTTCATGTCTCTGCAAGTATGGCAGAAAAGTCCAATGCCTAGTGCTATAAATAAAATTTCCTCACCACTTTGCCAGTGAGGTCCCAATTGTTCTAACAGTACCATAATTAAAATAGGGAGGTAGTTGTCAGGGCCACCCCTTGTCCCTGCTCCCACGTGGCCAAAACAGCATGAGTGTTTTCCATTTGTCTCTGTGGATCAAATATCCAGGGTCTGCTTGGAGAATCACCCAACCGCCATATAAGGCCAAAACTGCAAGAGCCAAGGCCTGGCAGAGCCCATCAGAGTCACTCTTTGTATTTACATATAGTGTGTGTGTGTGTGTGTGTGTGGAAAATTCTCTCTATCTGACCTGCTAGATATGCCCGAGGAACTGACGTGTTTCTTCTAAACCATAACCATCTCTTTGTAATTAAAACTTATCGTCTCATCTGGACCAAAACAAATCCTATCTCAAAAGAAGCTAGAAGAACTATGTCAATTTTTTTACTAAGATTGTGTGCACTGTGAGAAATAATTTTCAACAAGGAGCTTTTAAAGCCTCCTGGCAGTAGCTGCATGGCTACGAAATGCATGCGTACTTACAGACTGGTTCATTCATCCACACGGAAATAGTGTTCACGTTCCCTTGTATAAACACACAACATTGATGGACTACGCTAATAACAAATCCCTAAATTTACAACACATAGGGCCTTACAGTGAGACATGGGACTAAAACTGGGGGCAACATAGTCACTTTCTCACAAAGGAAAGCGTTTCTCAGTTGCAAGATTGTTAACTGTGTCTTCAGGTAAATTTCTCAAAAAAATACTTTTTTTCAGTATTGCCATGTGACCCCTTGTATAAATATTTGCTCGGAGCCTAGCTAGTTCGAACAGTAAGCTTATTCAGACTCATGGCTTCAGTCTGCATCCATCTCTTGCGGGAGCCCCTATATACCATCCACACATCTTATATATGAACTTCATTTTGAATATGCAGAACTGCCTTTTTGCTGGAAATGTTTAGGAGTCTGTCTATGGGGCATGTTGATGTGATGAAAGGAATGTCTATTTTTATGTCACTTTCCCTTGAATTGTGATTTTTTGTAACAATTAAGATGTAGTATTGGTAACCTGTATATATTTTTACCTTTAAAAAAGGGCATTTGTGATTTCCCTATGAGAAAAGCTACACATACATATACAGTAAGTGATTATGTGATGAAAACAAATTACCTTTAAGTGAGAGTCCATGGTCACTGATGAATGTGTGAGTCATTGAGCTAGTCTGAACGTTCATATTCAGGTTTGGGTCAAAGGAATATTTTGTTGCCAGTGACTTAGGAACTCATTTGTGAAGCCGGAGTTTTTAATCATCGCAGGTCATTGTCCAGGGTGAGTTAGTAAAAATGATGCATGGCGTCATCAAGTTCATGCTCAAGAAACAGACATCCATCAAGCTAATCACCAACCCATTAGGCTTTTGACAAAACACTTCAGAAATGCTTGACTGGATTGGATTGGAAGGGCTCTGACACAAAGGGCAGTATAGTTGTGGAGTGGACAAGTCGTTGTTGCGTTCTCATTTTTGTAGGTAAGGGCTCACTTTCAGAACACTCATTTGTTCCACATAAAACCTAAAATGAGGTGTTTTGTTTTGTTTTTGTTTATTGTTTCTTGAAGAGAACACACAATTTGTCATTCCATGCACCGTTGTATCATCCTAGTTAAAAAAAAAGGGGGAGTTTTGGGGATTATTGTGAAGGCCATAACTGGAACATCACCATTATGATAAGAGAGCAGAACAAGGGGAGGGATCCCCTCAAAAAAGGAATATTAAATCCAGCCAAAACCCCAGGTGCTTCTTTGTCCTGGCACAACCTAGAGCGGACCAAAATAAAAACACGGCGGCTTTATGAGCATCCCCTGAATTCAGTCTCCTGCAGTTTCCCTTATGTTGATCCACCAGCATGACTCATGTGCTCCAGGGGCCGGGTTTGGGGGGTGGGGGGTTACACACAAACAATATCGCACAGACAGTCGCTACATGCACATGCACTAATAGAAAATCAAATGATGGAATTAAGTTGTTTGTTTACTAGCTGTTCTCATCTATAGGCAAACCAGAAGAATGCAGAGCGCAAAAGGACACATATCGCCCGCCTACTACAGAGGTGGGGTCAAACACACTCTGTGCTGACTGAGGGTTTACAACACATCACACTTCTGTGCTGAGGGTGATCCTGATGAAACAGATTTTGGATTTATTGCTATAAATTTCAACAAATTCTACAATTCCTCTCCTGTGTCCGCTGTTTTTTGGCAGAATGGGAATTTGCGATAATGTTAATTGCAAGGTCAATACTCTTGCAATATCAGTTCTTGGTAAATGAAAAACATGTCACGTTCCACAGTCTATTGGTCTAAGAGAGTAATAAATGTACCACTTTGAGGTCACACATTACACATATAAGTTAAACTGTGTCATTCTTACCTCCAAGGGTTAAAATGTTTAGCAACTGCAGAGCGAGACACAGCCAGAGGACCACAAGCCCAAAGCTGTCATGCTGAGGTTACAGACAGTAGCAGCCCCTCAGATAATAGGAGAGAGTGGAGTCAGGCCCTAGACAATCACATCAGTGTGCGCGCTAACACATAGCAGACAGACACACACTAACACATAGCAAGCTCTGCATCATCCTCTGGTTCACTGCGGCCATAGACACCATAGCGGGAAAACAAAAGCTCTGCTCACCTTGACTGTTTCACCTCATGGAAAAGGCCTGTGTCCAACTTCTAGGTCCTTAAGCGCACATTATTTCTGGAAGTGG
>JAGFZM010000010.1:2111197-2192182 GCA_017657215.1 Limnothrissa miodon | reverse complement strand
TACTTAACCTGTTACAATTAGCAAAATTAGCATTTCTTTTCATTAGAGGACAATCCAATCAGAGAATGACGTTAGCATCAGGAGTCAAATGAGTATTCTGTATTTTATTTCTCACCAGTGGAGACTATGTTGTTTTGCTACATTTTACCACTTTTATATGTCCCTGGCTGGCAGCTCTGGGGCCAAGAGGAAAGCTCTCTTTTTTGTGTTCGTGTGCAGTAAATGGATGCAGGAGTGCCCCAGGGGCGTCTGGGCAATTACATGCGAGTCATGAAGGACAAATGGAATGTTTACTTTACCCTGGGGTCAAAAATGTTATGGACATGCTCTCCAAAAGCCCAACAACATTTGCATTGGGCCCACTTTGTTTTTGTTGTCGCTCTTTAAATGGTCATTAACCTTTCATCAGAATCTTAGCAAAGCACATATAAATAACACAACATGCAGCCCACACTCGCAAATGCATAGTGGAAATTTACTTACTGTATGCTAAAGTTTCCAATCTCAAATCTATATATCTATATTTTCATATAATATAGAATACATTTAATTTATTTGGTCACTGGTAAAACGAAATATTGGTGAATTTTCTGAAAGCATTAATCTTCCATTCCATTTCCCAGGATCCCTTGAGTCTACCCTTCAGACAGTTGTCCTGCATGGCCACAAGGCTGATGACCCCTGACCTCTTTGAGTCACTGGGTTCACTCAGTGTGAACTCTGTGGCGCAGAGGGCAGCTAACACTGGCTGGCTGAGAACTAAATAGACCTTGAAAGAGAAGTCAGACCAGTAGTCAGGCAGGGTTAAGCACTCTTGGTTTGGTAGGGCTCTAGAACAGTTTTCTTTACCTCAAGGCATAGCAGTCTAGTTTGTGAGACAGGATCGTCAGGGCTCTATATCATACTTCTTAATAGTTGACAAATAGAAACTATGCGAAGATAATATCTGATTTATTGCTCATAATTGTCAGTATTAGTGTTTTGTAGATTACCGATTACTGTGTTGTTATACCAAGAACCAGAACACTGTTGCCGAGGAAGAATTAGCGGTTGTCGAGGAGTGTTAAAATGATTATGTAGTCATGAGTTGATGTTTTTGGCAGTCAATGTTGTAGAGAATCCAACTCAAAGTCTGTGAGGTCATAGGCTCTTCCCAGATTACCCCACACCAGCAAGACCTCAGGGGTAGAAAACCTTAAACTCCTAGGAGCGTCTTGCAATGGTGTTTATCTACCTTGGTTGTTTAACACAGCAGTGCTATTTTTCTCACTGACTGCATACTGGAAATGACCTCTTCCTGTCAAGTTAGCATCTGTGATGATTACGCTTATCTAATCAGAACCATACAGTATCTCCTCTGGGATGAACTTCGCTCACTACTGAACACGTCACTGAATGCATTCAGTGTCTTACCAGTTGCTTGTCGTGATGTCATATCCTTTCCAGGACTGAGTAAGCCCTCTGTACATAACCATCATGCGAAATTAAAAAAATATGGGCACACAAGCAACCATGATAAGGAGATGGGATCAGTTTCCGCCCTTAAGGAAGCGTGATGGCAAAACAGTAACCAGCACAGATTGATGTTTTTTTTTTCAAAGGATCTCTTGTTGGACGCCTAGAGAAAATCCTTGACTTGCAAAAGGGAGAGGGAGAGAAAGAAAGCGATCGCCAGTGGGATAGCACCATTTCCCTCCACAACAAAGCCCCACGCTGCCTCCGTTTCCAGGCCAGCTAGCAGGGAGTATCAAGGCAGACATCCGCTGGAAACAGAGCTGTGAATGATATCAAGATTCTGCTCTGGGAATATATTTCCAAAATTTCCATATTCCCCTTTTTGGACATTTTCTTCAGAGGACTTGGCATGCGAGTGTGCCCCGTGCATAAGAGAGTGGAATACCAGATGAAAAGCTCCACCACTGATGGTCACTTATTGCCATATTTCTTCAAAACAGCCTCCCAAAAGCAACAACTTCCTGCTATAGAGAGCTCAGAGCTTTTTTCATGCACCTCCAATTGTCCATTGAAAGTAACAAAGAGACTACAGAGACCATGTGTCTTTCTCTGTGTGTATGTGTTTGTCTGTCTGTGATTATTACTTTGTGTGTGTGTTTGTGTGAGTACTTGTTCATGCATATGAGTGGTACCCATCTGACAAATAAGTCATTCCAACAAGTCATTACAACATATCTTTGGAATTACATTTTTACCTCATGAAACTCACCATAGGGGTGAGGCCTTGTGTATGGCACCAGTCATGGAGAAGAGATCAGGATCAGGCTATCCAATGTCTGGGCCCTCTGCTCTCCCACACTCTGAGAGGATGTCAAGTGTCATCAGTGCATGCAGGTATCAGGCAAAGCAATTTTGGGAGGTGGAGGTGGAGATGAATGTGATGACTCACCGCCAATTCTTGTGGGAATCAAGATGTTTACTTGATGACTGTGAGCTTATCTACCAGCGTGAACCCTCTAATTCCAATATGGTCATCAAGGTGGAGAAACTCAAACATGATTCAAACGAGATGAGCTTTCAGATGGAATCATGTTTGAAACTGGGTCGCTTTGGGATATATTCGAGTTGGATGGAAGTGTACCGTTACTTCTTCCGACAGGAGACAGGCTCTGGTGCGGAGGTGTTTTGTGAAGTCCTCCACTGCCGCTCTGCTGAAGAGCCATGAAAACGTTTGGGCAGCGGTGAAGATGCCTGTGAGGGTTTGTGTTAGTGCCAGTGATGACTCATCATTCACCAGCCAACCACATACAGTGCTGCAGGCAATATCCCATCACTGCAAATGTTTCAGACACAGTGCTTTTTTTTCTTTTTTATAAGCCAAAGTATGTCTGGCTGTTTCGAAGAAGAGAAGGGCATAGGGAACAAGAATGAGGACAATAGTTAAGATAATTGTTTTCACAGATATTATGGATTGTATAACCTTTCATATTGAGTTGATTTCTCAGCACTCCTTCAGAACAGATTAATTCACTTAGTGGCTTCTTCCACAGAGCACACTTAATCATTTCGACAAGATGTTCATAAGGGGAAAATTGCTGTGTTTAACAGTCCAATTTGGTTGAGGAAAACCAAGCACAGCCTTGCAGACTAAACAAGAATTAAACATACACAGAAGATTTCATTTTAAAACACTGTTTATACAGTCCATTGGCTTCCTTTAAGCCTCTGATGTAGTCTAATCCAAATAGATGAACGTGCCTAATGTCGAATTGCGTTCGGCCGCTTTGAGGATCTAGACAGCGTCCCTTATCATCCCTTGAAGCACCTAGAGCAGTGGTTCTTAATCTTGTTGGAGGTACCGAACCCCACCAGTTTGATATGCGCATTCACCAAACCCCTCGGGGCGTGTCATCACAAATTTACACAATAGTTTGGGTGTGTCTGGACCTCTGCGGCGGAGGCTCTGCCGAACCCCTGAGACCGACTCATTGAACCCAGGTTAAGAACCACTGACATAGAGAGATGACTATCAGTATTAGTCACAATCCAACATTTCCTTTGAAATAAGAGAGTGTCTCACACCTTGATCCCAACAGATGTAGTAGATATCCCAGCTCAATGCATATTCTAACTCCATTCTCCGACAAATTCTGGAAGTAAAATGTCTGGGAAAAAATAGTCTAGGATTTGGAGCATCTGACAAGAGAATTTGAGCAAAGTAAATAATGGATTTCGAGGGAGCGTCCTTCATATCACCAGCATAAACAAAGTCATATAGTTTGCAAAGATGCTTATGTATATAATTAACTTGATATTGTCTTTAAATTACATCTTGCAGGGCTTCTGAAATGGGTTTGGGCTAAGACTACATTATATTGGCGTCTCTATGCGCTTATCTAACCCTGCAGTCTAACACAATTTGTTATGACAAGAGAGGCTGAGGACAAGTTTAATTAATGTATGCTTGTCTGTGTATGTGTGCCTGTGTGTGTGTGTGTGTGTGTGTGGGCATGTGCGTGAGTGTGTGTGTTTACATGTCTATTCTGGTCTCTATTAGTGACAAGAGGTCTTAACTTGAAATGGACATATTCTTGGCCCTAAACATGAATAAAATTTAAAGTGCACACTATTGAATGAAAGGTCTCGATCCAGGTGTGGGTGCCTGTAAGTCTTTTTTTAAGCCGTGCCACAGCTAGTGAAAACACACTTTTTCTGCCCATGCACTGAGAGTGGGGGAATGAAAACAAAATGGAATGAATGGTGGGCCTCAGTGCAGGCGGCCCGGCGACTACTGACGAGAGCCAGTATAGCCTTAGCTAATCCAGCCACCCAAAAGGACATGCATGCACACGCACACACACATACACAGACAGACAGTCTCTCTCTCTCTCTTATTCACACACACACACACACACACACACACTCGTACTAATAGACACACTCTCTCTCTCTCTGTCACTCTCTCTCTCACACACACACACACACACACACACACACACAAATACACAGTTGTGGGGTAACCTTACGTACAGTTCTTAAGTAAAGTATTGAGGTATCTATTATCTACACTTAGGCTACTTGAAATTCTTGTTCTGAAACCTTTGACTCTTGCCCCATACATTTTACCAACAATATCTGTACTTTGTCGTTATTACATTTTCTAGTTATTTAGGCTAGTTATTAGGCTAGATATTTTTGTCTTCATGCATTTGAGGAAGTTTACCAATTATTTAGGTTAATAGAAAAAAGTGTGTCATCACAACATTTAAGTATATTATATAGCCTCTACTTTCCACTTGAGTAAGGAAGTCAAATAAGTAATTTCACTGTTAGCAGGCTTTGTTTTATATAGGCATCTAAACTTGAGTATAGAAAGTATGTACTTTTACCAATTCTGCACACACATACACACAAACAATCCATAAAAACACTGGCACATTGACCACCTTATTGTAGTACAGCAGTCTGTGGTAATGCGGAATGTCCTTATAACAGGGGTCTTCAACCGGGGGTCCGCGACCCCTAGGGGGTCCGCGGCGGTACTGCAGGGGGTCCGCGAAAATATTTCGTCTGAAGCATTTTTTTTCTCTTCCAAAAAATTAAATTTGTCATAGTTAACATAATGTTCAAAAGAAAATTGCTTCATATTTGTTTTTAAATAACATATTGTAGGCTACTCATGAATCATGCATGTGATCATGTGATCCCTGCGTAACATTTTGCTAACCTTTGCCAAAACACATTAGCATTTCATGTACAAATACAGGTCACCACTTCAGCCTGAGCCTGATGTGACATTGCCTCGCAAATTCCATCAGTCCTAGAACAGAGAAGCTCTGTTCCACTCACCAGGTTCAGTGCTCTCACTAGGACCTGGTAGCTGATCAGTTATCTTTAATTCTCCGTCTCACTATAATAAAAAATGAATTCATTTGAGTTGGATCATCGCGATTAAAGAACACTTCCCCCCCGTGCGTTTTCGTATTCAGCAAACTCGTTCTTTTCATTCCGGGAGATAAATTACGTTTGATTCGTCTGTTCAGTGTCGGGACTGATGGACCCTAAACTTTGCGGGGTATTTGTTCTGTGTGATGTTTTGCTTTGTTGTTTTTTTATGAGGGTCTGCGGTCTTTGCGCTTCAAGGCGTTCTGCGCAAATTCATTCATCCAACGTTCCATCACAATAAAACGATAACGATAATCATGTGTTTGTGTTTCCTTCTGAAAGTTATATTTACACAAGAGGAAGAGGCTTTCTGTCTGTATCAGTTTGAGCCAATGAAGCTTTGCCTGAATTTAGCTGAATATATCCAGCTAGTTAACCCTTGTGACATTCATTCTGTTATAGGGCGAATTTATGCAACTATGTAAAGAAACGAGTTATTACCCCCGTTAATAATAACGCCTGTTTAGAATGTGTGCGTTTTTGTGTGTGCGTGCGTGCATGTAGGCACTAACTGACGGTCCAAATGACGGCAGGATTTGAGGTGGGCCAGGTGTGTATTGAGTAAGATAGCTGTCAAAACGTTTCTTTTCTCAACAAGTAATGCCTGTGAATGGGGCGATGACGTATTTTGACAGTTGAGTAACGTGTGCGAAGTCGTATCCATAATATTGAGAGGCGTATTGAAATTTGTATTTTGTAGGCTACTTGTAATTTTTTAATTCGTACTTTTTATGCATGACTGAACTCATTTGAGAACTAACAAATGTTTATTTTATGCACAACTAAATACGCACGTGTATCAAATATATGGACACAAATATTTTGACAGCAATCTTACTCCATAGGTGTGGGGGTCCGTGTTCAGGCTCTCTCACAGCCAAGGGGTCCTTGAGCTGAAAAAGGTTGAAGACCCCTGCCTTATAAGGTATAATTTACGTCCATACTCTCCCTATCAGGGGCCTGTTATACAGTCTCTCCAGAGCTGTAGGGTTGTTACACGCTCTCCTGAGACAAATGTCAGTACCATAACGCATCCAGTAACCTCACACACATCTAAATTTGTGGTTGTTACATACTACTCCTTAGTTATTTGTATGAAATTAGTAGTAATTGAAGTAAAGTGGTAAATAGTAATTAGTTGGAACAACCGATTAAAAGAGTATACTTGATTCACCCAGTTGTTCAGTCACCCAGTCATTCATGGAAATACAGATAGAGCTATTGTTGTACTGCACAATGACATTTTCCTTCTGCTTTTAGTATAGCTCACATAATATGTAAACTACTTCACTGTAATACAATCATGTCTGTAATACCTTCCTCTTTTTTCCTCTAGTGGGTTTTCACAACTTCTGTCCTCTTCTCTCCTCAAGTTAATGCCTCATGCAACAGGGTGGAGAGGACATCAGGTCTTCATTGGGGGTGGCCTGCCGGGTCACTGCACACAACCTCAACAGGTCAATCAACAGGGTGACTTGACAGGTCACTGGAGCTCCCAGAACACAAGTCAGGTTCCTCCTCCACAAGGTGAGACCACACTGCAAACACAGGGGTCAACATTGGACAGTGGTCAACCAGACTGTTGAATTAATTTGAGCAGTGATGTATGTTGCTTTTGTAGGCCTATGCAACTTTTTAACAGGACCATGTGCCCTGTTTAAGACCACCCTCCCCTAAGTAAGCTGCACTCTTCGTGCACATTATCAGCAGTATACACTGAAGCGCTGCTGTCCGTAAGCCATAGTTTACATCGCAAATCCTTAGAAGGTGACCTGTCTGCTTTGATAAACACTTGTCATAGCTCAGGGTCCCCACACTCTCCCATCCTGCATTACCTACACATACACAGTTGAGAAGAGTTGAGTTCTAGATTGTGCATTTAAAAAAAAAAAAAGCTAAATGGAAAATGTGTGTATGTGTGAGTGTGTGTGTGTGTGTTTTCATTTTCTACTCAGTGTCGTGTAAAATGCAGGTATGCAACCACCAGGAGCACTTAACCCAGCCTTATTTGTTTTTATGGTAACATACATTTCAATAAATACCCTAAACCCCCCAGACACCCACACGCAACTCAAGTTAGTTCACATGAGGAGCTTTTCACAGTTGTGGCATAATGTAAATGTAAGCTGACACACCTCATTGCAGTTGCTGTGCAGTTCATAAAAGCCCTCCTGACTGAGGATAAAGGCTCCTCGGAGTTCTGTTGTGACCTAAATAGCAAACCACACCTACAGCAATAAAAACAGGAGCTTTGCAAAGTGCATGTAGAAAGTGCATCAGCTAAGTGGAACCATATGAGATGTTACCCGGTCATGTTCTCCACAACATCGCCAAAGGAGACAGAGACTGAAAGTGTATGTGTGTGTGTGTGTGTGTGTAAAGGAAACCAAGCTATTCTCAACCTGTGGTCTGCTGTTAGGCAAACTCCAACAGCAAGTTTACGTTATGCATTTAACACATTTAAAAGAAGGTGCACCGCGCCTTCTGTTGTGGCAGTGATATTGTCAGACCATGTGTGGAGAGATTAGATCCTTGGTGCGTTTGGTCGGCAGTTGCACTGTTTACATACTTGTGGGGGATTGCTGACAGATCGCTGTCAAAAGATATGGAAATATGAAGCCACCATGTAGATTTGACTATTGCGTGCCCTGAGGGCATTGGTTCTATATGCTTCCATGCAAAGCCAAAATGCTTGACGCCATGTCAAAGGTATTCCAGAATTGTTCCATGGAACTCCTATAGGTGATGGGTTCTCAGGGATTCATACAATCCCAGCGAGATTGGGCTGGGAACTTCCCTGGTGGAAAAAAAAGAAAAGAGGAGAAAAGGTAGTCTAGGCCCACTTACTACTTTTGCCGCTTTTCATCCATCAGAACGTTGATCTGATTTGTTGTAGCTCAGTCCAGCAGTATACAAAGGCATTTGATGGGTGTTGATACCACCTCTGAGACCTCCCTGTACACGTAATCTGTGGGAGCCCAAGATTTGTCTAGCTACTCAAATATTAACATGATGTATGTATTTTCATAGAATTTGTAGTTGCATAGAATTTATAGTTGCATAGAATTTAAATCTAAACTAAATCATGGTCACAAAATAAAAAGTGGATTAGGGCACAAAAATGGATTAAAAATTATTTCTGAAGCACCTCTGCTCCTCCATTTTTAGGCTAGTTCACGTTGACTGTAACAGCTAGCCAGGCTAGTGCCAAAAAACAAATGCAATCATCCTACGTCATAGCTACCTTTTCTCATACATTTTACAACCCAAATTCAGAGACTTCTGTGACTGCATTGTACAGATGTGATTTGACGTCATCAGGATCACTTTCTTCAGTTTATTACTTCCAAAAGAAGATCAGGTAGTGATTAGTTCCAGCGGTCCACTTAGTCTAGCACCCAACTTTAGACTGCAGATGTTTTGGAATGAAGAAAACAAGCTAGGTATTTGTGGAAACCATTTTAGAAAAGTAATAGGCCTAAGCCCCTCGAGTTTGTTCTATGCCCTGTGTATAGCTGACACTCACCCCAAAAAATCTATTTCTGACCCAGAGGGGTTTGACTGTCTATATTCTACCTAGCACTATATATCATTATGATCTCTGATATATACACAATTTAGAAACTACTACTAACTGCCAACTGCAGTCTGAGATCACTCTGCTTTTTATTTACCAGTTCATTATTAAATGACAAATCAATGAATAAATATGAAAGAATTAATAAAACAGTGAATTGAGTAATAACTCTGAGAAATCTGTAGAATGAAGTGCACCGCTCCAGTACGCTTAAGCTCTTCTTCCCTATTTTGCATTTAAAGTATTTTTAGGAGTATTTTTTTTTGGCTTTAGAACCCAAGGCTCAGACATCATTGCCCCTTTGCAACTCTATCCAGTGTAGCTTGCTCTGACAGTGGACTCTGAGCAGAGAACTCCCCATCATTATTCATTGGTGACACTCAATTTGTCAAAGTCGTACTCTCAGTCATGTTGTAATATCCGGATCCACCTCCATCCAGATGCTGACACAATTCGGGGGTGGGTGGGAGTGAGCTGTTGTTTTCAGGGCATGGTGGCGGTATAAGAGAAAGTTACGCCCTCCCCTTTCTTTACCACTTACCCGGAACCTAGATAAGCCATTTGCTCATCAGTGTTTTGAATTAGTGCTCCTATGTTTATGTTTGCCCCACACCATGTTTGTTTTCCATCCTGCATCTAGTGAAATGAGGCACATGTTATCTGAGCAGCACTGCTCTGGTCTTCCCTCTGCTCCTTTGCCCAATTCAGAGTCCTGGTCTAATTGAGCTATAGCCTTTCTGACATCCAGTGTGGCTTGGTGTGGTTTGGAAAGGCTCTAACGCCCACCCCCCACTCCTGCTGCTGCTGTGACCGTGACCCAGTGACTGAGGGTCTTGGCGGAAGCAGAGCATGGAGCAGAGATGGGGGCCTGCAGATGTCCACAGCAGACATTATTGTAGCATGACAGACCATGTATGGGCTTCATGGAGACATGGGAACCCAGGAGAAATAAGAGGAGGAGGATCCACACCTGCCAGTGGCCTTTGGGTCAAGAGGACTTCATGAGAAATGGGTACACTTGCACAACACAGAAATGGCACTTAACGTTTTCTGTAGAGAGAAACCAGAATACATCTGTCCAGAACTAGAACAAACATAATCAGATGAGTAGAGGAAACAGAGGTCTTCTGTGCCTCCATTTTTCAGATTCCTAAATATCATAATCTTACCATGAAAACAAGATTATTTTCTTTTCTTGTACTGGTCATTGCTAGGCTGTAATGAAAACAAAAGTAAATATTTAAATGTAGCACTGAGCAAGCATTCTTGAATTCTCCACAGAAACGACATTGGCTGCTGAACAATGTTGATCTGAGTCTTCGAGTCTTTGAGAGGACATTGCAACAGTAAATCAGAATTCAAATCAGAGACCGTTGAGCAGTCGTCACAAATGGGGTAGAACCTTTTCCACTGGTGTCTAGTTTGGGGTGTGTAGCTGTTCCTTCTGCACATGCAAAGTGTCAGAGTCAGTAAACAAAGGAGTAAATCTTCACTCTGTGTCCCTCACCACACTCATTTAAACACCCACAGAAACACACACACACACACAAAAAAAAAAAAAACTCTTAGCCATTTATTCACAGTCAGAAGATGTTCTCATGGCCCTCCTTGTCATTGCACGGACTTGCTCTTCCCCTTCTCTCTCTGCCCCTCCCTCCTGGGTTCCTGGCACTGTGGTGACCCGGGCAGACCTTGAGTCAGAGCATATGGACTCAGGTCTGTTTGGATGAGCAGATGTACAGAGAGGGAGAGAGAGAGCAGGAGAGAAAAAACAGTGACTCATCCAGCACAGCACAGATTTACACTGCCACAGAAACACATAAGACGCCCAAAGGCGTGGAGCGGAGCAGAGTGGAGTGGAGGAAGGCAAGCCAGAAACCCTGGCTGACATACGGCTCAGCATGAAGGAAACTTGCCTCTTCCACCAGAACTAGATTCTCTGACAGACAGACGCCCAGTGAGAATGGAGCCGCCCAGAGCTGCAGTGGTTTTGTTGCAAGAAAACTTGCACAAAGTTTGCACAATGACAATTCATTTCTGAGATGCCAATGGTGTGGTGTGTTTAGACCAGTACTGATGTCAGATTCATGTCACCCATTGTTCTTGCATCTATAGGCTTGAAAATGCAAGCACAGCCATCTTTCTCAAATGCATAAAATAAGACACATGACCACTGAATCCACCTAAATTCAAACAAGATTTCAGGCTTGTTAGGAGACATTGGCTTGCAAGGCCCATTTTCAAGCTGCCTTGGATTTGCTGAGTGGATTGCAGCTTGGGCTGATTATAGCGCAAGATTGGAAGGACCAGTTCTGCCATTCTCAGCTTAACTTTGGCTGTTGTAGGATCCCATGCTGAGTAGCCTCCCAAAATAGCTCAGAACAATGGCCCTGGTCTGCATGACTTTTTAAAATACATTTCCCAAAATGTCATGAAAATGCATACATATATTTTCAGACTAACCTAATTAGTTATTTTGTGAGCTTTCATCGTGTCATGGTAGACGGCTCACTTCGGAACACTTGCATCCAATGAAAAGAAGTCTGTGGTGAATGTGTTCCGGATTTTGTTACAGCACCCCTCTTTTTGTCAGGCTCAGCTTTAAAAATGCAATGTCTATTATATTGCTGACAGGCTGTATCCTTGATGATGGACATCCCCCTGAAAAGGACTTTGATAGCTGACGGAAGAGGGAGCAGAGTGGTGGGAGGAGGTTAGGGGGGTGGGGGTGTTGGGTGGATAGCCTTGTCATGCACTACCGAACCTCTCAAGTGCTCCTCACCCAAAGGGGCCCGAAACGTCCTTACCCCTAATGCCGCTTTTGGTTTCCTAAATGAAGCTCTCCCATCTATCAGAGCAGTTTCAGGTTCAGTCCACATGAGGATAGATGAGGGAGCTAAGATGGGAGGGGCGGGCTGCTATTTTGGCATGATGAATGCGTGTCTTTAGAGCCAGCAGACATCCATTGACGGGGGCTGTATACACAAGCGTCATGCTACACCACCTGGGTGACAACACCTTTTGTGCTCGCCATAACTGATTTTAAATTGCTCTTCGTCTTGAAACTCGTCGAGTCTATCGGACTCATTGACTGGGTCTGTGTGTCACGTTTCTGATGGAGAAACAGCCCCCTCCAAGCAGGAACTTAAAGCTCCACATATATCAGGGTGCAGGTGTGCTGTGTCTATGTGTAATGAATGACATTGTCCTCCTAATGCTTACTCATACGGATTCACACAAAGGAGGTCCTATCCTATCTAGGGTTAAATGACTTACCCTCACAAGACCACACATAGAGCTTATGGGAAGAACCATTTAGAACTGAGAGTCAAGTCATATAAAAGGTTATAAATGGAAAATTTACAGGTAAAACCTACCATCTGTACATGTTCTGGGAAGTCAGATTTTTTTCCCCTGGGTTAATTGTTTTGTCAGAAAACTCTGACGTCAACAATGCATTAAATGTGTAGACAACACATTTTCCGGACATTGTTGTTTTGCTTTGCCATTGGAGACCAGCAACACGGTGGCAATAAAATGATCCATCTCCCCGTAATTTCCCTGAGTCACGCCGTCTGTTTTCCCAGGCGCGGCAGACCTGGCACGAGTCATGCCATGTTGTGTTAGCGTCTTCGAGCAGTCGAGAAATATGATAATGATCGGTGGCTCCAGCCGTCACAGGACACTGACAGAGTCTGGATGAGGGCCACATCCATCTTACTGCGTACAAACACACACACACACTCTCTGGACAATGAGGCAAGTCAGCTGGGCCAGTAGCACACATCAACACACACACACACACACACACACACATTAACATCTTAATTCACACAAGGCTGTGTCATCTGAGGGGCATCAGTCAGCATAAGCTGGAGAAAAATATGGAGAGCAGGCAGAATGGCAAAGGGGAATAAAGAAGAGCTATGTCATCCTGACACAGAGTATTAAAATGAGTGATGTGGAGGTGCTCTGGTAATTACTGGGGGCGTGATGCTTGGTAAATAGTGAGCTGGATGGCCCAGAGCGAAAAGCAATGCACTTCAGTGTTACCAGCAGATGATATACTGTGAATCTGTAATGGGGCACTTAAGAAAAGGCCTTCTATTTTTGCACACATCCATTTCATTTTATTTGAAGGAGGAGCTTGATGTCACTTTAGATGGATGTCAGCTCATATACAGCTCATATACAATCCCAAACAATTCTGTTAACTAAATAGAAAAGATGAGCATTACTTGGGAATTTCTAACCCTAGGTAAAAAAAATAAAAAAAAATTACTGGCTTCCCTGGTGATCGAAGAAATTTGCTAAATCTAAAAATTGTCCCTCCATCCCTTCCCTACTAATCTTTGGAGAATAGAGCACTTCACCTTTGTGCCTGGAACAGGAGGCTAACTCAGTACACATAATAAATAGGTAACTTTTGATTGAGTGAGATAGCAAAATGCACAATTGCACAATATGCACACCATCAGAATGCATCATTCTGATGTCTGATATGTGAGAAACTCCTGTACTGAGATTGAGAGTACAAATTACAGACTTCTGTTGAATGAATTATGTTTTCTGAATGGATTTGTGTTGGATTAATCTGAAACAGAACATAATCACGTCCTTAAAAAATCTGAAAGCCTGAGCAATTTGATAGTGATTGAGAATAAAGGGGTCTTAGTACACTTTCCAACTACAGAAGAGACACATTTTAAATAGGAAAAATATATCAGAATTCTTAGTCACTTTTAACTAGGCTAGAGCTAAAAGTACTACTGCCACAAGAATATGTGGATGAACTGAAGAAAAATAAAATTCAATCACTTTAGGAGAGGCGGCATTCTAGTTTATCTTTCATGCAGTTCAGGTTTCTGCCCTATTAGATGTTGTGGTTACACACTGACCCATACAGTATACTGCCATTATATAAAATGATCCCTGAATACTCCATCTCAAGTATACTCATTTTGTATTTGTATTTCATTTGCCTGTAGCTCTTCAGTCTTTGGTAGCAATGCATTTGTGCATTGCAGTATGCCACCAATTCTGCAGAGAGTAGCCTATAGTTTCCAGGTTCCCGTAATGAAACCTTATTATGCTAGTAGGTGATTAGGAGGACACCACTGGTCATGGAGGGATTATCCTTCCTCCCGTGGCCCCACAGAACACAGTGCAGCTGCCAGCTGTAGCCATGCAGCACCTTGGGGTGGGGGTGTGTGGAGTGGGTCTGGGCTGTCAGTAGGTGGCACCTGCCTTTGCTGGTGACACAGCACTCAGCAGGCCACATCTGCCTTTTAGCATTAAGCTGCTAGCGCACACCAGGAGCTGCACCGCCTCAATCGCTCTTAGCCATGCAGAGCTCAGGATGCATCAGTGGCAATGCAAACAAATAGATGCTCATTTGCACTTTCACCATCATTCAGCCAGGTCAAGTGAATCAGACCTCTTTGTACAATTAGTCCTTTGCACAGTTTATGGAATAAAGACATTTTATTTATGCAGTAATTTTAAACTATTTTAGTCTGAAATCAGGTGTTGTTTAGCAACCCACAATATATGGGCCATACAGAGATTTCGAATGGTTAATTAAACTCTCTGAAATGCATTTCCACAAATGCTGTCCGCAAAGAGCTCTGAACAAACTTCCATTTTCAGATTCCCTCTTCACAGCCACGAGATTCCATCCGAGCCACAGGCACCACACCGCCACACAAATCCGAGCAAAAGAGCGAACGAGGGAGACCACACGAGACCACAACGGTAGGAAAGAGAAACTCTCCCACGCTCGCCAGTTCACACAGCCTCTGCATCACCATCATCGTCTTACGATGACTGACACTCGCAGTTCTGCAGGCCTGCTGGGACCCTGTGCTTGCACAGGGAGCAACTGCGCTATGTTATCCGGGGCCGAACTAGCTCAACAGTTCCCTCAGGCCTGGTCACCATTGGTGGGCCTTGTTCAGTAATGGCGTGCCACCCACTAATCAGTTTTGTGAGTGACGAGACTTCTTCCCTCAAGGGCCACTCAATCTCAGCAATGTCCCCAAGGCCCCAAACACAGAGTGTAACTTGACACCGGGCAGGAGTCACCAATGCAGTGCCGGAGTGTGTTACATATCACTGACATACTTTCAATCTTGCCACCATGGGGAGGAAAGTCACGCAGAACAGGTCAGAGCAAGTAAGACAACGAGAGTGGTCTGTCCTCCCCCTCGCAAAAAGCTGTTATGACAATCTGTTTACATTGTACGGGTGACTAATGCCACATTTGGTCATGCAGTTTCGCTGAGTTGCAGGAATCGGGTGGGAAGGGAGGGTAACAAGTGTGGGAGTGGTTTGGTCCTCTATAATAGATGTACAGACAAATGGATGCATGCTCGGACCGCTTTAACTTCACTTTGGGGCAAGACAAGAAAAAACAAAGGGGAAAAGGTGAGCCTGTGTAACGAAGGTCCGTTAACACTGCATCTACATAAAATGTGTGTGAAATTGGTGACCCCAAATGTTCAGGTACAACAAACACACACACACACACAAGCACACACACACTTGAGAACCCACTCAGCCATGGAGAGCGGTGGAGCCCCATCAAAGACAAGAAGGAAGGAGAAACACATGTTCGAAGTGGGAACTGAGCCAGGAACATCGGGAATGGCGAATGGCCCGTCTCCTCTTGAGGGCCATTACATTTACGCCAGACCCCCACCTCCTCCCTTTACCTCCTCCGCCTTCTCCTCCTCCACCCCCAGCCCAAATCTGGCTTCTCCTCAATATGTGAGGTGCAGACAGAAGCTCCCTGGCCCAGGGCCAGGCTGATGGTCCTCAGGATAGCCATGGACAGGAACAGCAGATCTTCTGGTGCGGAAAGACACATTGCACGGCTTCATTCCACAAGCAGTGCAGTGCTGTTAAAAGAAGAAGAAGAAGGAAGAAGAAAAAAAATGTTGACTATGTATCCCCCTGCAAGGCCTGATACTGTGAGGTTAACAAAAAGCTCCAAATCCAGTTATTTGGTTTTGCCACCATTACAAGTCGGTGAAATGTAACGTGCATGGCCCAGGGTGGGTTGCTCAGCAGTGTCACTGGCCGCGTCGGATGTCGAGTATTTTTTGTGCCGGAACAAAGCTTTTGATGGTATTTTTTTTTCTGCAGCAGCAGTGAGACCCTGCAGTGAATTCTGGAGACACACTTTTAAATTACAGCCTGCCACTGCTGAGAGCTGTACACGATTGCAGCCAAAGATATACAGACAATTTTATGGGGGAAGCAGAAAATGGGCCGGCAATCCATGTGAAACGAGAGGCTGTTTATTTTTTAAGTCGAGACAAGAAAAATTGTTTGAGCGAGCTATTTCCACCGCCACAGCCTTTGGGCTGGGAAGATATTTCACATATATATTGTTTTGTACAATGCATTCTATTAGGCTAATTTACAACTGTTCCCGAAGTGCCTGACCTCAATCTTAAATTATGCGCCCAACAATAACCAGTGTGGTTTTAAAAATTCATATTTATGAGTAAACGATCATTTTATTTCTGAAATTTATGTTGTAATCATTAGTTTGCACATATGGAGCTGCAAAAGTTGAACAGCAGTGCTACACTCCCAGTGAATGTGGCGCCTCAACGTTAAGCTATTTCCTTAACAAAATACTGGAATTGACAATTACATGGAACTTCAAAGGCCATACTTCAAGTTACAATCCAAAAATAATCAATGGGTCCATCTTTGGGCTCCCTTCAGATGGACCTCGCCCTTTGCTGTTTGTTTAAATTTAGCCCTGACAAGCACATATTATTCAATAACATAAGCCAGGCTGCACAGAGATGCTTTCTCCATCTTTGTTTTTTTTTTCTTTTTCTTGAATGATGTTCTTTTAATGGAGAAGTCCAGATATTCCAGATCTGCACAATACAGAACGAGAGCGAGAGAAGGGAGAAAAACAGACGCCCGGCCTCAGAGGAAGGAAAATGATTTGGCACGGTTTGGGGAGTCGTGAAGAACCAGTTACAGTGAGCCTTAACACAAACCCAGGAGGAGAGATTTATTTACTCCAAACTCCCCTGCCCCAGCTCTTCCCCCGAGTGGGACGAGAGGGAGAAGATGGGCGGAGCGAAAAAAAAGTGAGAAGAGAGGAGAGGGGTAGCAGAGACCCTTTGAACACATTTTATCATGGTAACATTAGCAATCTTAATTGTCCGGCAGGTTCAGGGCTGGCCCCAGGTCTCTCAGGTGGCAGTGGGCTGTGCAAACAAAGGGGTTCTGGTGCCCTTTTGAGCTTAATGGCAGAACTGTAGTGCTGTCTGAAGATTGAAACTGAAGACTCTTCATGGGGCTTTCTATCAGTTTGATGCACTACTTCTGGCCAGACATTTGGCACAGCGAATGAAATCGGGTTGGCATTTTATCAGCTTAAACACCCACAAAAAGGCTTTCAAAAGTACAGACCGTAGAACTACAACTCTTATTCTCCCACAAACAGTTCAGCATCAACATTCCACTTTTTTAAAGCCAGGAGTTCGTTTGAGCAGAGCATGCTGTGTTGAGTGCACAGCATATTTTTCTTCCCCCCTCACCCGACTCCCCCCAGCCACCACCCCTAGCCCTACTCCCCCCATCTCCCCGGTGCTCTAACTGAGGGCTGTGCAATGTGGGCTGCTTTGGTATAGGGGGAGCATTGTGTACCCTCAGGTCCAGACCTGAAAAAAAAAATGCCCCAACCCCCACCTCCTTGCACACACACACACACACATACACACACCTTTTCCAGTCTCAGACACTGCATGGAAAGTTAGACATCAGCAGCAGAAAATTTGGCAAAGATGGCCAATGCAACCATTAGAGTGTGGGATCAAAGGCATAATATGCAAATGCACTGTTGGCAGTCCGAGCAAACATTAATAAGTGAAATTTGTTTAAGTGCTCGAAAATACACATTGACCCTCATGTCCATGTGCCTTCTATGTAAGCTGCCCTGGGCTGAGATTTGCTGGTGTATGATCACAGAAGGCTGTTTTAGAAGCAACAGAGCTTCATACAGATGTAAAGTTAGTATAGGTGCTCAAACATTGCACACAGAGCTTGGTGCATATACGTTGTCTGTATGATGTTCTCATAATGTCTATTGTGTGCATGTCTGGTGTGTATATTGTAGGATTAGCACTCATTTGCTAATGATACCCATGAAGTCATATCAACATCTTTACAAGATATTGAGAGCAAAAAGAAAATGGCCCGTCTATTCTCTAGGGAATATAGATAAATTGGGGGAATAAAACAATCTTCGCTAATGCATGTCAGGATTAAAATGGAAGAAACACACCCCAAGTAACACCTTGGCTGGATCCACTGGCAGCAGAAGTACAATGACGACACTAAATGACTGTGGGTAAGCCGGAGCAAAGGGGTGAGATAGGTGATTCATTTTAGTTGGCTGTCAAAACAATTTACCTCTTGGTCCTGCAAACTTTGCATGGGGGATTTGGGCAAGGTAATGCAGCTTTTCCACACTGTATCTCCCAGCCTCAGGGAACCATGCTGTGGGGCCATCAGATTCCAGATCTTTCTACTGTGGAAACACACTGCAAAGGGTTAGTTAACATTAAACAGGAGCAAACTCATAAAGATAAGGATAACTAGAATTTTGAGGATTTTGTCATTGTTGTACTCCCCCAACCCTTCATTACATGAATGTGTTGAAGCATAGGTCAGTTGTACCACAATGCCCCAGAATGCACTACTGTGTTCATATCAATTTGGTGACAAGTGCAAATATAAATGTTTCTGTAAGAAGCATGAAGCCATTTGTTGCCTTGTTGTTCAACAGCTGCATTAGTTGGTTTGTTTAAAGTAATAGGAACCCATTTGTCATTTAGTGACAAGCGCTGAGCTAACAAATCTGGTAAATGGACAGAGCTCAGCCCAGCATGGTTGCTCTTAATTGGCCAGTGTTTGAGCATGGAGTGTGGCCAGGTGACTTGTGCGGGGAAGGCCAGCTGCCAAAGATCTGCTTCGGTCGTCGCTCTGCTCCCACCTCTGTTTGTTTGTCTTCCTGCTTTTGTTTGTTCTGCAGATTGCCTGTGTAAACTTGCAGCCATGAGATCCCTTTCTGCGGCATACCATTTCATACATAACACAACAATTCAGGTATATTAAGATATAAAATACTCAATACCTTTCCAAAAGTGACACTGTCACCCAAAAATGAAATTGTATAATACTAAAATAATAATAATAATAATAATAATAATAAAAACAACTATGTTACACTCTAGAATTAAGACCAGGAATATATAGATCACTTTGCATAATAATTATTGTTATGTGCATGATAGTGAATGACAAACAACAGACCCACTGCCTTCTGCCAGAGTGTGGGCCCCAAGCTACTCATGTATCTAAGTGCTGTTACACAACAGCACAAATAAACTTTCACTGATATCACATGACTCATTTCCAGGTCAGAGCTGTTGCCTTTCCAAGTAGACCAATAACAGTTTTATGGGCTTGCTATTGTTTTCCCTGGCTCTTTTTTTAAGTCATTTTAGACTTCTGCTAAGCATGTTCCTTTTAAAATATACATGCCCAGTTGCTTCCTGTGTGTCGGACTGCCTCACTCTCTCAGACCCAGAACTCAGGCAGAGGTGCTGTTAACAGCTTGATTTAGGGAATGTGATGGTGCTATTGTCATTGCGGTAGCAAGTCAGATTCACACTGGAACCCTTTGCTCAATTAGATATGTTGAAAAATAGACACCAGAGCTGAAAAGCTCCCATCGAAGAGCACAAGAAGAGAACAGAGAATCCACCACCACCAACAACAACACCTTTTCTTGTGTCAGGCCATGCAATCGGAAGGTTTGGGAGCGCTCCACAGTGAAATGCCATCCAATTCCTAATTAGAACAGGTTAGCTAGAGCGCTATCACTACGGGGACTGCCATGAGCTCCTAATCTTGTTAAAGGGATTAAAGATTTAGCCAGCACATCAGGGAACCTGGACAAAATGAGTTGCATACTTTTTTTTTTACACTCAAACAGAGGTATGCACATGGGCAAGGACAGAGGGGTGTTTCACAATCAAAGATACTATCCTAATACTTTGTACTGCAATACGGTAGTCTTCTTAAAATTCTCTGACATACAGTATGTACATAAATGTGATACCACAACACAAGCAGGATCAGGACTAGTGTATAATTAAAGGGATTAAGAACTTCAGATGTGATTAAACTTTACAGAGGAGCCCTTTGCATGGCACAGCTGAGGATGTTTAGGGAATAAACATCCTCATCCACAGAGTGTGGAAATACAGCTACAAACCACATGCACATGTAACAATCTCTTAGGCTTTACTGGTCACTTCATTTATAAGATTTATAAGGTTACTTGAAGAAGTGGATACCCCCAAATAGTAATTTTAATGAAATATGTGGCAAATTTGTCGGAGCCTTAATTTCTGTGTCACTCGTTAAATTATGGTTATCTTAACCATTACAAGGGAAGTAAATTGAAAAGTAAAGCAGGCAGGGCCATTTAAGGTTTACAGCTCAACTATGCTGTTGAAAGCATTTTTACAACGCGCCGCCATAAATATTAAGGCAGATAAGGTCAAGATAAACCCCAGAAAGAGAGTAAGGGAGGAGATAAGAGGCTGTGAATGAGAGTGTGTTCAAGTCTAATGGTTTAACATGTTCCAGGGCAGATGGGTTAGTCTGGCTCTCCAGACTGACAGATATGATATCTGCTGCTGGTGTCATTTCTGACTGGAATGGCTGACTCATTCAAGCCAGTCATTGGATTTGTGACTTATTCAAGAGCTGCCAGTCGCCTGCAGGTTGACATAGCTTCATGGTAGGAAAAACACAGTGAGAAATAGTTCTCATTCTTCACTAAAACCTTTTTGTTGGGGGCAGAGATTGTGTATCGGCCCAGAGCTAAACACACAACTCTTTAGCTTCCGAGATCCCCCCCCCCAGTGAAATATGGTGACAAACAGATGGGGATAAACAGACTTCAGCTAAAGCTCCCCGTCTTGCATGAAAGCTATGAAAGTTTACAAGCTTCTCTTTAGCTCAACTCTGCTGAAATCTGATGCTTGATTGACAGGTTTGGCATTGTCAAACCTGGTCCCATTTATGAAGCTCTGACACAGATGGGAAAAAGATGGTCAATGGGGTCATGGTCCTGGTCACCCCCTGGGCCAAGGCCTGCACTGGCATGGGAAGACTCTGGGTTTCTGGGTTAAAGGCCACACAAATCCAATAGGTGATTTCTTGCATGCAGGATTATCCCATTTCGGAAAAGCACTTGAGAGCCATTTTGTTCCATGCTAGAGCACAGACACCTAATGGCTGAGTTACTGAGCTTCAAACAGCACAGCCACCTAATTAGATAGCCAGACACCCATCAACCTCATATGTTTGAACATGAGTCATTTCCGCAGTGGTTTGGCTGCTCTTTTCACGTCTGCCATGTTTGTTTCTAGCACTGTTGATATTGAGACTGATTGATTAGCAGTGACACTGGCAACTGTAGCACTTAAATCATCCAGTATCGTCTATGTAACCCACAATGACCAGTTGTGCTTTGAAAGTGTGCATATAGATTTACCTTTCATGTGGTTCTGTAAATAGGTGTTGTGTTACAGGGAGAAGTGGGGGAGAATAAAGAGCAGTGTGGCCAGCTCATTTTGGTGGTAAGGAGCGCTCTCTGGACAAGTGAAAAACAGTTGACGCAGCTTCTGATCGTGATCGAGTTTCAGCCTGACTGCAACTGAGCATCACACTGAGTTTATGTGTGTGTGTGTGTGTGAAAGTTGGGGGTGGGCGAAACAGCAGGGCAGCCACTTCAGAGATAAGCCACCACAATCAAGGGAGGTGAGAGGAGAAAGAGCGAGGGGGGGGGGGGGGCATCATTGTAAAAAAAGAAATATGAGAGGTAGGGAATTGTGAGCAGAAGAGTAAATAGTCCAGACCTACCATGATGTAGAAATGTTTACTGCATTACTGTAAATATTGTTTTATACATAGTATGTCCAAATAGTCCAATTCATTGCTTCAGGAAATTAAAAACATAAATAGGTCTTAGGCGCTGAAAAGCATTAAGAACAAAATGCATTACATAAAACCAGAGCATAACTAAAACGGTCCTTGGAAAATGTACTATATCAATGACTCACGGTTCCTGTGGTACACGTATGAGTATTAATTTGATAGAGGTTACCTTAGTAACACGATAGATAGACTATGTAGATATTGTACAGCCAACTAGTGTTATCCTAGTAAAAAAATGTTGAGGACATGTTAATCACTTATTCATACTTATTTATTTATACTTATTCATTAATCATCATGCGGTATAAAGTGGCCACGCTTGCGAAAAAATAATTTGCCAACAAATACCCAGTCGTTTAATGTAATAAATAGCCTATACCAAAATACATGCCAATTACAAACAACCAAAACGTACGCATCTCTCTCTCTCCGTCTCTCTCTCTCTCTCTCTCTCTCTCTCTCTGCGAGAGTGTGGTGGGGGTTGCATGTTTAAACCAATAGGCTAAGAGCAATGTCATTTCAGTGTGCGTAAAGCTCCGAGACCACTGGCGAGTTGTGTGCTTATGAATTCAGTGACATCCGAAGTTGCCTTCGTTTTCGTGCAATTCCAGCATGCCAAGCCCTATATTTAGTCGATTTTGATATTGCTGATAACTGCTCGGAGGGGACAGACTTTGTGGACACTTACAACTCAAATGAAACCCAAAGTAAACTGCGTCGTCAATTGAGGGAATATCTGATTTGGGATAGTTTGACTGCCGCCGAGAAACAAGACATTACAGGTAAGTTTACCGGTTATCTTTGATACATGTTATGCTATGAAATGGTTTATCTCAGTATTCTGATATAATCTGTGTTTAGGTTCAACTATTCCTAGTTTTAATGAACGTGAGAAATATTGTTTGTTGTTGTTTGTGACAGTGAAAGTAACACTTTCTATCATTAGCCTACACTGTCAACTTTTTCCACATCTTGTGTTAAACTTGGGTAAGTGGGTTTGTTAATTCTGATTAGTCTTAAATTTGGGATTGCATTCGAATGTCTAGACGCAAGAGTAGGCTAAACTCGTAAACTCGCGAAATAAAGTTTTTTCTTCAGTGGGTAACTTCAAACTGGGTGTTGGAGCATATCGAGTGTAGGCAAGGCGATGCCGCTGCCCAGGGTTCCAGATGTATAGACTCAGCTGTTGCCTGTCACTTTGGTGACAACTGGTCGGGACAGGGAGCGCACTGTCCGTCTGCCGTGTACGAACCTCTAATCCTAACTAAGTGGATGCGTCCCTTGGGAAAACTGTATCCACTTCAAAATAACTTCACATTGGCACAAGCGAATGTAAATAAAATTGCAATAGGTTAGTGGGCATGTGGATGAGGGTCCGCTGTAGATTTCAACTGAAACGCTTTTGCAACGGTTTTTATGAGGGTGCATTGGAAGTTTTTAGCTGTAAAACGGTTTTTGCAAGCCTACTATCTTTTTTTGGGTTGTGGCCGAAAGTGATGAAAAAACATCCGTGACCCACTGTGTTTCTTTCAAACACCCCTGGATTTTGTGAACAGATATATGGCTAAGTGCGCTGCATGCTTCCTTTTAAATGTTCTTACCCTTGGCCCAAAATCTGTCAGTACAATCGCAGCTGAAGATCCTGGATAAAGAAATGGTTGGTTTGTAGGTCCCAGTGCAGCAACGCGGAGCAAGTGAGAAACCACAAGCCAGACTCCTAGGGTGACCATTCGTCCGGACAGTAGAATATTACAGCCCTCTGCCCGGACCAAAAAATATGTCCTCGTTTTTAGGCGTTTGTTCTAATGTTTGACACTTACGTCACTTTGGGTGTCCAAATCAATATCGGTGCTTCTGCATTCCATGGACAATAGTGTACATTGGCCAGCGCAGACAAACGCAGACACTGTGGATGCATTACACGAAATAAGAGTCGTTAAGGGCTAAATCACATTAATCTCCAAAATAGGCCGCTGGCCATTCATGCAAACTGTTACAGGTTTCTTTTTTGTTTTGTTTTAGCAATCATAAAACGGTTATTTCAACACGTGAAAGGCTGCAGTAATTTGTTGTAGGCTAAGGGTTGTAGCCTAAACGCACAGACTAGCAGTGCTCTTACTTTTGACCCTTTGTCCTCGTTTTCTTATTTGGTCGGTGGTCCCCTACAGTCTCCGCAGTCATATAAGTGCTCTTTACTGTACGGCACTTCTGCATCTCCATTTAGATGCGTTTTGGGGTTTGATAGCCTACAGTTCTTTATTATGTAGGCTATAGCCTATTTCAACGGAACATCCCATGTTTCCACTCAGACTGATAACTTTTTAAGCCTGTGACAATCTGCACACAATGACAAGCAATTGTTCAGTGAAAAGGGGATTGACTGAGTGTGTCAGAATCAATAGAACAGTAGACCAGAAGCCAATATAGTAACGCCCTCTGGTGGACGAGTCGCAGCACATATCTGGGATCGCACTTTTTTTTTTTGAAGTTGAGATGACTACTTCGATAACCCTTTAAGGTCATCCTTAAAATGCAAACAGGGAAGAATAAAATTCACATTTCTTTCACATTGTGCAAACTAAAGAGTTTACTGAGGTATCATATCTGATGTTCTGGTCAGAAGCTACTGGTTTTCAGAAGGAAGCTAAATATGCAGGCATCTAGTCTTTCTGGGAAATTACGGCTTCTGAAAAAGCACGCCTTACACTTCTATTATGAAACATATCACTTTAAAGTAAGATTTAATGTTGATAACCTTTTGATACTGCCTATTGAATTACTAAATATGACTGAGAGTGTGAACAAACAGATGCTGAATAGCCATGACCACATTTGAGAACAGTTCAATTGAAATTTTTATCAGTTGTTTAACAGCCATCAGAAAAGTGATAACGTTCGTATAAGCCCTCTTGATTGCAGATGTGTTTTTGCAGATTTCTTCCATATATGAACCAAGTTGAATCATGGATGTACACAGGCACATCATGGCTGTGACTAAGTTCTTTTGTCTATGATATGTGAGGTTTCACCGAAATTACAAAAAGTAAGCAGAACAGGGAACATAAACAGAGGGACCCATGTCCTTGTGGGCCATTGAGCCAGGCAGGCTGTGTATGTGTGTGTGAGTGAGTGTGTTTGAGAGTGATGAAAATGTAAGCCCAGTACTAGCATGTATATGCTGTTGATTTAGGGCCTTGCACCCACAAGACGCACAGAGGCATGTTTGTGTGGAGCCAGAATTAATCACCTAGTGGCCATGTAAATCGTACTAAACCCAAACACTCTGGCAGGCTTTTATCCCAAGACTGGGCTCAAGCCAACTCAGAGTAGTAGTAGTGGTGTGTGTGTGTGTGTGAATGAGGCTTATGGTGTGTGTGTGTGAATGAGGCTTATGGTGTGTGTGTGTGTGTGTGGGGGGGGGGTGATGGCACTGGAGCCAGTCAGACTCCACTTGGACCTCTCGGAATAACAGTGTCTTTCATGGCAGAGATGGGTAGTGCTTGTGACCGACAGTGTTCTTCCGCTTGACAGCCAAGCAGAGCAGGAGCTTGGCGGCCCTGGACCTCACCGCCCCATAAATGCCTCCCTCTGCGGTGGGGCTGCCGCAGAACCCAGTCACACTGTATGTGGTCAAATACAGTGGTGGTCTGTCCATGTGTGTCTGAGAGTGTGTGTGTGTGTGTGCGCGCTTGCGTATGCACGTGATCACCCACTCCACACGTCAGCTGCCACGCTTGGCCCCCGTTTAACGTCAGGCGTGGTCTTGCACTGTGGTCACTGAACCGGGAACAAAATAAACCTGACATCAGATGCTGGTAGCGTAATCACTAGTGGTCAGGCTACAAACATACAGGGCCTGACTCACTTCACGCAGCGTGCAGCATTAACGACCGACTTCGGAAAGGGATGTCTGAACTCCGAGGAGCGATGGAGGGAAAGAACCTCCATGTTGAAAGCACATGGGGAAGAGGCCTATTATTTGCAGCTGATTAGAGGTGGCCAGTGATTTAGCGCTTCCAGGCTTGGCTGTTTACGAGCACTTGAAAGTTAATGCTGCTGGAACACAGCCTTGGCGGCGGGTTTTAATGTCGCACCAGGTCTGTGGTAATCCAGTGCTGCGTAGTATAAATGTGGCTAAGTATCAGACCACCATGGTGATGAATGCTCCACACATGTGCAGGGACTGTTGCCTTGGAGGCAGCAGCTGACTGGAGCTGAAGTCAATCCCCAGCAGAGGGCTAACAGATCATATGCAGACTCACACATAGTTTAGTTCATAACCACACAGAGCTCGTGTTAAAACACTGTGATTTGTGTCAACACATTTTAAGTGCACACCTGCATGTTTTATGCAGCAGTGTGATTTTTAACAATTGATTATTATGCTCCTGAACACATACTTTAAAAGTTATAATTTGATAGACAAGACAGTGTGAGTTTAACAGCACCAGTTATAAAAGGATTTCAGAGAGGATTTTTATGCAGAGATTGTTTGGCTTTCTCTCTGGGTATGGAAAATGGATCTGACAAACAGCAGCTCAAAGGTTCACACCAACTACTGTGAAAGTTGTAATTACATCGTATCAGGGAGAGACCAAAAAAAGTAAACATCTGGCCTCTAGTGAGGCATAAAACACACACCGAGCTATCCACTGAAACAGAATCATCCAGCACTTTCCGGACCCCTGGCTCAAAGCTCTCTAAACTAGTGGGCCCCTCCCATTCCTGTGCTCCTCATTCGTGCCTGCATGTTGTCATTGTCCGAGGGGGTTCTGTCAGGCCAGACTGATGATATGGGAAAGGTCAGCAGTAATCAAAATACAACCACCGTAGGACTCACTGAACAGGACCATGCAAGCAATTTCCTTGATGTTTTCACACCAAGTATTTGGGCTGAAATGTCTAGAGTGTGTGCATGGTATAGAATTAAACAAATCTGTACCATAAGATTAATGTTCAACATGTCTGAATGTGAAAGACTGGAAATGCACTAGTAGTAGTAGTGAATCAGTTGTGTTCAGAAATGGACTGATTGACGCACTGTTTTTACCTCAAATCCCAAATGAATCCATGTGTTCTCATTGTGGAAATAACTCATCAGTCAAATCCAACAGAGTGGAAAAATGAAAATGTAAGTTCTCTGTAAAAGCACACAGCCATCTGTATGACATTACTATATACGTCTGCGTGTGAAAGTCAGCTTATACTAACAAATGTTTCTTACGTGCTGGTTCATAGTGTAAAGTATAGCACGGTGCTGGGTCACAATGCAGTAAACAGTACTGTGCACCACCTTAAGTAAATGCATTTGGGTCAAAATCCTCTTAGCAAATATGGAAATATAGTACCTTACATTTATACACTAAAAATGTAATGTGTAAGTAAGTGAAAGAGTAAATGTTTAAGTAATGTGTGAGTTTCAGAATTCAGTATTCTGTCAACTAGTCAAAGCAGCACTCTTTAATATTTAGTTTGACATGGATACATTTCTGTTGCTGCAATAGTCTTCAATAAGGATGCTACCATAACCATTTAATAATTTCCTGTTAGGTAACAGGGTGCATATTGAAGCCTGATAAAGAAACATAACAAGTAAAGGTCTGCTCCGCACAGCCTGTTTCCTAGGCTCACTTGACATTTGGATTGTCTTCACCAGTTATACAGGGGCCGGACAATCCAAACAAATGTATCTTTACTGCGGCCACTTCAAAGCTGGGGAAGATTATGTCATTGCCTCTCTTTGTTTTTGGACTGCAGGCTTCCGCGATGCTGTAGATGCATGTGACTTTATGGTCCAAGCAATGATGGACCTGAGGCCGGGGTGGACAGGTGGGTCAATATTGACCAAGGCGAGCTGAGCAGAGCCTAGCAAAGCGAAGTGCTCGACACATAGCTTGAAAAGCAAACCCTGCTGCCCACAATGGTGCGGAGGGATGACAAAGACCAGTGTGTTTGGCCACGGCCCACATGGCAAACCCCAGGGGAGGGGTGAGGTTCAAAGGGAGCTGTTTGTGTTTGGAATGCTTCTGCACAATCTTCCTGTCGGAGGCCGCAGTGGATAAAGAAAAACAGCAGTGAGCACACAGCAAACCAGATGTACACTTGCAGGCAGCATTGTATCATCACCACACACACACACATATAACTGATTCGGGCACATCCCATGCACTTTACTAGACATGCCTCTAAAGGACTGTTGACTGACTGTACAGCCTGATGCAGGGTTGCATGGTATGCGCAATCTGTTCTACGTGATAACAAATGCTTCGGCCTGGTTTCTTTTCACTTGCCTCGAAAGCCCCTGCACGATGTGTGGTCAATAATAGCTCTGGTTTGCATTTTGTCAGTGGAAATTGCTGGGTATTGTGATTCTTCTGCCAAAGCATGTCTTACAACAGGCTAACATATGATATTAGTCAAGAAAGACAAGAAAGTGCCATGGCTGACTTAAATCTTATATGATTGCTTGTTATAAACAAGGCTTTGTGTTTTCTTAGAGGGCAAATGTTTTTAATGTACAGCCCAGGACTGATAAAGGATGGTACCTCTATGAAACATGGCCTGTTTTTTCCTGAGTTAGTGAAAACGAAGCCCATCAGCCCCAAGTCTAATAAAAGAGGCCCTTTTTTGTTTGACAACAATGGCTACCACAGCTGGTTACTTGGCAAGCAAGGTCATCACAGACCATTGCCATGGTCAACGTGGCTGTCTGCTCCCCCCTGTGTCTGTGTCAGGATAAATGGTCATAATCATCGAGCTTTTGGACTCACATGAGAGGCCATTTTCCCTGTAGCTCCGTAGCGGGCATACCTGCGATCCATTTCCACATTAAAAGGCGGAGGGGCCAACATCAGAGTAGGGGATGTTTCTCTTAGAGGCCCCGGGTATAATTCAGCCACTTTAGTCTCTCTCCCTCCCTCTTTTTTTTACTTTACCACCACCCCTAATGACTTAAATTGTGCCCAATTAAGCTGGGTTAAAATGAAGCATCCCCACTTACCTCAGTGACTGTTCCCTCTGTGAAATGCCACCGGAGCATGTGTTTAATTAGCCAGTTATAAAGCACTGTAGTGCCGAGCCTCACCAGGAATGTTAATGATTAGTGAGATCCTGAGAAGCGTTTAACTGTTTCATAACTGTTGCCCCACATCATCCCCCTTCTCCAAACCCTCTAACACTCCCATGTGTGGGAGTCAGGAGCAGCCATCTTGATTTGTTATTGGTCCCGCCACAGACTGGGTTCCCAGGCACTGACACCCACCTAGAAGCACACAGCGCCGTGCCAGTTTCGCTCTGGGCCAAACACGAACAGGAAACAGTCTCCTTGACATGCTTGAATATAGCACTTAACATCGAAACAAGGATCAAGGGAGGGGAAGACAGTGCCAGATGTTATGCATTTTGTTGAGTCATTATGGTCTGTCTTGAATAATTTCAAAATAGACTGTATTGAGTGTCACAGAGTCAAGTGCTGTCGTTATATGGGGATTGGTTTTCCCTGTAGTTAAATATTTGGTCATTACGAGGATCCATTGACCTGAAGCAGCTGAAGACCTCAAGTCTAAATTATGTGCCAAATAATTTACTGCAGTTTGTAGAAACAAGAGGTCAGGAATTGAAGTTACGATAGATAATTAAGAGTAATTATCACAAAATATGTCTTTTTGTGATAAACACACCTTAAATTCATTCATATATTTAACTATACTGATACTGCATACCATGAATGCTATTTAAACACTGTTTTCTTAAACTTTTAAGTGTGTGTGTGTGTGTGGACAGTTGAAGAGGTCATTCGCCAAGTCTATGTGTGCAGTCTTTGTGAGGTTATAGTGTCAACTAGTAAAAGGGCTTCCTCCTTCTAATTGCTCAGGGAGCTCTGACGCTTCACTTCCCATTGTCCCCAATGAGGTCTTTTTACAACTGTGTGAGTAGGTGTCAAATGGGGGGTAAAATACGACGTCCAAATCTCATGACTTAACCAAGGCTTCTTTACCAAAACAGGGTTTCTTTTACATGAAGTTACATAGAAGAAAACAGCCATTGGCTGCTGAAAAAAATCTATGGCGTAGAAATCAGCCATACGTTTTTGGTACTCATTCAGAGACATACAAACTGTATCAAAACAGCACGCAAAGCTTATCACTAATAATAGTTGATAGGAATAACTGAAATGTTTGACATTCCTCCACCTCCAAGAAAAACGGTTGTTATCCCACTGGATTGAATCAAATAAAATGTTATCTGGTTTTGTGATCATCATAAATTGATTACAGGACTGTTATTGTTGTATACTGTTACACAAAGCTTTATTTATGGTTATGGCATTTCATCTCCTTGACTGATTTGTGAGATCTGCTGCTGGATGAAAAGACCTTTGAGCAAGGTCAAGTGTGGTTTTCCTACCTACTTATTATTTAGATCTTTTTAGAAGTTTGTCGGAGGTTAGCTATATCTGTCTCTCATTCTACTGAGCCTTGGTCTTCTTTGGGAGATATTGCCGGGTTATATCTCCCATTATTGAGGGGTTATCTGAGGGTTATACTGGTATCCACCATTCCCTGACCTAAGTTTGTTAGTGCACATCTCCCTAAGTCAATATCAATGCAGAGACAGCTCCACCAGTTGACCTTTTTCCTCTTTCGGGCATAAAAGAGCTGTTATTACAGTAGTGGTAGGCATTTATTGGCCTTTATGACAGGACCTTTTGTTGTGGCTGACCCCTGATAATGGCCATTGGCAAGTCATTTAAGCCTTGAGACAGTCCTACTTTTATGATAAGATGGCTCTCTCTCATCACTGGGTGCTAAACTCAACAAAGGCTAAGGACAGTAGTAAATAGCAATAGGGCATACCCCACTCTGACCTTCCAGCGAGAGTCCCCAGTAGCCTATTACTTACAGTGCATCTTGTGTTGTACATTCACTCCCAACAACAAAATTACATCTTTAAATAATTGTAATGCCACTCAGTGGGATTATCAATTTCTCAAGTTTTTTAAACAGGAAACCAGAATCATGCCAGAAAGAAAATGAGTTTTGCTGATTATGCTTAATAACCATTCCTCAAATCTCACCAATTAGCCTGTGAAATTACAAGAACTAATGTAATGATAACAATGATTTCATCTAACCACTGATCAGTGATAAAAACAACCTTATCACCAGGATGTCCCAGCACTAATGAAATGTTATTTCTGGGAGGATTATGATTTTCCCTTAAACATCTTTTCTTTTCCTGATCTCCCAAAAGCCTGAGGGTTTATTTAGTCCAGTGTTATCCCCAGCAGTAGGTTCTTTAACTGTTGGAGCATGTTGGCCGGCAAGCTTTCACAGGCATGGGGACATGTTGGGTCAGAACCTTGGTTTTTGCCCTCTTTCATTCTTCCTTTTACAGTTGAGGTGAGGGCCAGGTGTGAGGTGCTGTTGGGGTCATTGCAGTCGTGACGGGGGGTGGGGGTGGGGGGGTCATAAAGCAGGGGGGAGATTTACGATTCGCTGGGCGCTCACAAAAGGTCAGGGGTCAGGGATATGTGGCTTGTCTTGTTTTATATTTCACAAGTATCTGAAGTGAACCCTGAACTGTGAAACAAGACCCCTCTCTAACAATAGTTCTCCACTTTTAGTATGCTACCAGCAACTTAAACTCTTCTCTACATCCTCTTTAAGTAGACGTGTATTCGGATAGACCTAGAGAAATCACCTTTTCTTAGTGACTTCGCTTTTGTTTTTTTATTTAAAATGTGATGCCTAGCTGTAAATGATGTGTTAAAATAATCTAGTGTTACCTGAATTGTTTCACTTGAAGTACACTGAGAAGTTGTTAGAGTGGTGTTGGACAAATTGTTTGGTGTCAATGGCCTATTTAAAAGTCTTTGTCCTTCCATTAGAACCTGTTAGATCACTGTGATGCATTTCACAGATCTTTTTAGTGTATTGTTATTCACATTCTTTTTTTCCCTCCAATAACTTTATGCTTCCAGCAGGCTATAAGTCTGGGAAGTTTATATTTAATAATTCATGTTTATGCTGGTAATTGAAGTGCAAACCCATTACATTCGAAGTATGATATTCCTAATAGGAATTTAAGAGATTATGTCTTGGCCCTTATCAAATGTGACTGGAGGTTATCGCTACCATTCTGAGGCTTTGCCACCATCTTGAATGGCTTCTCTTAATGTTGTGTTTACTGTTTATTCCTTTAAATATGCATATGCTGCTGTGTTTCACTTACCCCAATGCTTACCTTACAACACATAACCCCTCCTCCCCTCCCTTGCAGGATGTGGAATTGTTTCTCCCTCAAAGACTTGCTAATGTAACAGGGTGCAAACTGGGCTTTAACACAAAGGACTGCATTTCAGCCTGGAGCCTGCTGTGAATAGAACTCTGTGGCCTTGACTGCAACAATGGCTTTGTCACATACCTCCTCACAAACCTGGAAAAAAACTTCACTCCTTCTGTCCTTTGCCAATATATGTTTGGGTGTTTTAAATGTACATGCAACACATTAAAACTATTTAACACAGTTGATGTTAGGGATTTAGAGGGCACTGTGAAATAATGTCAGATTGCAAAATAATCAGAACCAACAAGTTTTCAATGGAAACGTCCATCTTCATATCAGCATACAAGCACCCTTGATAACTTTGTCCACACAGCATGATGGTTCGCTTGAAGCCTTGCTGTGAAAAGTGAATTGTTTGGGGTCACCAATAAAGACCACCCTGAGGAAAGGGGGATTGGATTTCATAACTTCCTCCCCCTTTTAGGAGACATGGGCTCTGGTGGCCACAACCTGAGCCTAAACTCTGAGCTTTGTTTATTGAAACAACAGGAAGGCCTTCACCTTTTTCACATTCCACAGGAAATGAGGAAGAGAGGATGAGGTCAACTGTCCTTCTGCTTTCCAATTTTGGGGGCTTTGCCCTCTCTCTCAGCTCTGTAAATGGCAGGGAAGGTTGGCCCTGTTTGAGTGGAATTTAACTCAAGGCCAAGTCAGATGCATGCAACACAAGAAGCATTTTCAAGGCTCCTGAAAGGCTAATCTATTTTGTACCCTCAATGGTTGACCTGTGGTCATTTTTCTTAGGGTACCAGACGTGGCAGAGGACAGAAAGGCTGGTTTTGTTCCAAGTCTGGCTTAAACCTTTTGTCAGACTCACAATGATTCCAACAACATTTGTCATTTAATCCTGGGGTGGCGATTCATGCCTTCAAAATGACAAATGGAATCTGGCTTCTGTGGAGTAGGAATCACAGGAAGGAATATAAAATCTTTGGACTCAATTTACCCAAAGGCTATCAAACGACACACATATCCTCCTCAATCCCAATCACAACATTGATAAAGAAACTTCCTCATGGAAGTGCTTGATTTGGATAGGGATGCATCTCATTCATATGTTAAGCAGAGGTCAGGGTTCCATGGAGAGCAATTCTACCACCACAGTGGTCTGGACCTGCTGACATCATTGTTGACTTGGGAAGTAAAGGATGGACTTTAGATGAGACCTATTCAGGCTCTTGTAAGAGAGCACAGAGTAGTTCTACCCTTTGGCATTCACCTCACACTATGTTGGTTCACCCATGTAAAGCAGGGATTTAAATGTGAGGGCAACAAAGCAGCTCTGTAGAGAAAGGCAGTTCATTTTGTATTGTTTACAACTTCATAATTGTTTTTCAGCTATAAAATTTGAATTTTTGCAAGAAGGCAAAGTAATACATAATATAACACAATATAAAATGTGCAAGCATTTAAGGAGCTAGCAACAGACATCAAGAGAAGAAATCCAAGAGTTTTAGAAAGAAAGGAGTTTCTGGGGAATGCTCAATGTATGGGAAAAAAAACTTGAGCTCTCAAGGAGGGGCGAACTCCCTTGGTGGAGCTCATTTGAAGAGTGTTTGAAGTGCGATTGGTTGGGTCTCAAAGGGTGAATGCCCCATCCTGACTGGCTGAGCTCGAGTGGAAGGGGTGTGGCTCAGAGCCGGCACTGGCTCAGTGGGACTAGTGGAGGAAAGGAAACAGCCATCTGGTGGACCTGCTAGCCTCCACACACACAGGGACAGAGACAGACACACAGCAAAGGCATAAGCTCTAGTGCATGTGACACTCTCTCCCTTTGATATGGGAAGTAGTCAAGCTTTGGGCAGTTTTGGACGTGAAGGTTACGGACTAAAGACTGGAGACCAACTGTGTTGGATGTAGACAACTGTCCATTTGTCTGCTCTAAAGTTTAAAGACATGTAGCCCAAAGACTCTTGGAAACATACAAAAGAAACTTGAAACCCTTTGACAACCAGGTGTCTTCTTCTGCACACAAAGGTAAGGCAAATTTGTTGGTTTGAACACCAGAGCAATATTATACTGAGTAAATAGAATGTTTCTGATAAGCCTATAAATGCAAGATGCACAGATGCAAGCTGAAACTTTAATGTCTATCAGTTGCTGGATATGGCTTTGCACTATACTGTTAAACATGAGTCATGATGGTAGGGTTCATTAGCTGTGGTTTAAACATATCTCTGTAGAGTCTAAGAGGTGTTGTGGTGTTGCGGAAGGTGTGTGTATGACCGCGCTGGCAGTGTGGCTTAGCTGGATGAGTTCGATGGTTGCGACCGGAGGGTGCTTGTCAGCTGTCTGCTGACAGTACATGTGTGTCAGGGCAAGAATGCAGGTGGTCCCACTCAAGCCGCCTCGCTCCACAGGGGAAAGCCTCAAGACCATTTGGTCTTGGAATAATACTCTCCATGATGGATGAGGCCCTGATAGGGTCAGCCGAAATGCTGCCTCCTGCCTCTCCACACTGAGACAGGCTCATCTATCCCAAATGAGTCGTCAGTCACATGTGCCTTCTCTGTTTTCTTTCAATTCCGCTTCTTTGATTTCAGCCTTCTTGAAAGATCTGATATTAAATATTTATCTTTGGACACACATGGCAGACACATATATGTCACACATTAGTCTTGCTTTGATGATACTGTAATACTCATTTTCCATTTCCTTTGAGTCAAACATTGTAAGCTTTTTGGGCAAGCTGGGTCTGCAACATTTTTGGGATGCACTGTAGGGGGAAAATGGCATATGGAGTCCATTATGATTTGAGCTAGTTGGCTCTGATGATTGTGTGTTTCAGTTTTCTATTCTTACAATTGAACCATGAATCCCTCCTTCTACACCATGCTGTGGCGAAGACCCTCTCCAAAATCTTTAAATTGGGTCCAACCAAAACAATCCCAATATGTCTAAATGCATTTTTAGGGTAGAAAACAGGCATGTCACAGAATATGCCAGAGGTGCCACACTAAGTCTTGTGTCATCTGTAGCTCACAGTCATGGAACACTTTTGATGAACAGAGTAACCAGAATAAGGACTTAGGAAACAGGATTAGTACATTTAGGATCTAGCTTCGAATCGCCACTGAGAATCTCATTAAGATTTGTAAACTTTATGAGAACTTGGTGAGAGCTGAATCTGTGAAACCAGTAACTACTTAGAAATTTTCTGATGTACTACAGAATGTAGATCTATCTAAAGAGTTTGATTCAATGCTTTTTGGTACAACAAACAGTGAAAAAAAAAAGGAAAAAAATATCTTATGTCGGTTTACTAAGGTACTTTAGGATATGCTCCAGGGCTTTCACTCTCCTTAGTGAAGGTGAACACAAGCTCATCCATCGCAACTGCTGGCGGATTTCCCCCCAAAGGAATTACTTAAAGAAATTAGATGAAAAGTTGAGATGCTGACACATTTCCCTGAAGGTATTTCCTAAACAAATCAGATGAAACTGTTGGAGAGTGAAGAAGGAACTATGGGCTAAACGAAAGAGGTCTTGGTTGAAGGCATTTAATGGTCAGTCCAAGAAGGCTACAAAACATTATTTTCCCATGCCTTTGTGTAAATGCCTCGCCATTGTTAAGGGGGTCTATTACCATATGATTTAGGGCTAGTTCTCAGGCTTGATCACCCGATTACCCCCTCAAGGGCCAAAAGACCACCCCCCACTCACCCACTTCTGCCCCTGGCTGGGGTCTATAAGCCCACTGTGGGTGGACCTGAAAGATATGCATCTCGGGCTCCCAAAGCCATGTTAACAAGTACCTCTACAAAAGAGAGGGCCTGTTAAACACTTAGTACAGCAGGGGTTCACAGCAGTGTGGGAGGACACACACACACACACACACACACACAGGAACTGGCCCCCAGCCTTTACCTCCCTTCCTGCAGGGTCTACATGATCACTGTTGCCAGCAGATCATTAAATATATGTTTGTTTTTCATTCAGCCCAGCTGCTAGTATATCCCCACACTGAAACAGAACACGGTCTAATCTGTCTCCCATCTCTAGTAATGTTGACTAGATGTGGAAATGGAGGAAGCACTGTGGACAACAGCTTTGGATAGAATTAGCATACTTAAGGATGTGGTTCAAGGGAAGGACGTTGGCCTCCTACTTTGTATTCTTCCTCTCAACTTGGTGGGTCTGACTGCATTTCTAGGATGAAATACAGTGTCTGTGTATTTCCAGAGAGAAAGTTTACAGACTCCCTCCCAAAGAAAAACTGCTGAAGATTTTTCCTACCACAAAGGCGCTAGACACACATTTTTATTCAAATATAGGACAGTAGGCTTAATGTCAGCTTTCATTTTGGCTGCTGTTTTTTGGAAGCATGTTGCAAATGGAGCCACCAGCTGATGTTGAAAACTGAAAACCCTAAAAACAGCATTGTAATTACCACATGAATGACCATGGCTCCAACAAAAGAACAACAGTCAGGTTTAGGGGGGGTTGGTGCAGGGCTCTAAATACCAGTGGCCAAGATAACAGACCTCATCTACCAGATTAAACAGACAGAAGAAGTAAACAACTGCCTGCTAAAGAGGGCCTCCCTGTCTTCTGTCACTCTTTAATGGAGAACGCTTTTCTCCATTGTTTTCTCACCAGAGTCATCAGTCTCTCATGGAGTCCTGAGAAATGCAATGCTGTCAGGGCATTTATCAAATTTCCCTGCCATGTGATGAAAGCTGATGGCTCCATGGACGACATAGGATGTAGTCATTGTTGGTTGTGGTGGTGGTGGTCTGAGATATGACTTGAATCTGTTGGCTGTCCTTGAGTGGCCGGTTTATGTATAGCCAGTAGCGGCCGCTCGGGAGGGAGCTAATCATTCATCGAGAGGGCAATGGCATGCGGGGCTATCTGAGAAAGACTCGTCACCAAACACTGAACACAGGGTGCTGCAAATACAGCTGACACTGTCAACAGTTTACTCTTGCCATGTTGTTTTTTTGAGTATCTGTGTGTGTGCGTGTGCACGTGTTTGTGTTTTTAGGGGTTTGTGTGTGTATATGACCCACACTTTCAGGCATAGACAACATTCCAAGGAAGATATTTTTCAAGGCCTGACCATCTCGCCTGTGTTCTTCAAAGCCAGCAGTCAAGTGTGGCTGGTTTTTTCAGCTGTCTGCTAGGCCTGGGGAGGCAAATGGGTGGGGGCTGTCCGTGCCCCTTCTCCATTGAAGCCTCACAGTCAGAAGCCTCTACCCTTGAGCAACAAGCACAACTGGACAGCCATCTATTTTCCCCAATATGCTTCATGGGGCTCTTATATTGCTCCAGACACTATGCACACAAAGGGCTAATTCATAACAGCAGCCGACGGCAGTATTGTATAAGTCTATCAATTTTGCAAGGCTGCAAGGACATAGATGTCAGAGGAACTTTATTGCAGTCATGAGAAGGTGGACACAAGGTAAATCTCTCTGCTGATTGAGTTGTGGTGGTGGTTCAGATGGCGGTTAAGGGGGAAGGGGGTGGGGGTTGAAGGAAAAAGAACAGTAACATCTCATTCCAATCTGGTATGCAGCATTGATCTCAAGTGTGGCCCTGTGCTCTGTGTGTGTGTGTGTGTGTTTTCTGAGGGGGTGTTTCTCTTTGATCTTGCTGTGCTCCGTATCCACCACCGCATTGCGTCAGGGTCTGATGGCCATCTCTGTGCACACTCCCCTGCCCAGTCTCACCTGTTTGCTCGCACCCCTCCTGTGAGGCAGCCCCCCAGAGATGAAAGACCTTTGCCTGCACCCCAAGCCACGAGTCTTTCTGGCAGGTTAGAAAACAGTGTGCTAAGAGAGGAAGGAATCAACTCTTTGACACTTTCCATACAGGACTGGATTTGAGCATGGCCAGCACTTCCACTGTGAGGCTATATGGTCATGAGGGTGCTCTTCTGAAAACCAAAAGCATTTTTCAGACTTCTTTGAAATCCATATTCTTGATGGTGCTAATTATGCATAGGACATGATTCGTGCTGATAGGATATCAGAAAAGTACAGAGATGGTATGATATGGTAAAAAAAATCCCAAAACGATCCCATTTTAGTCTAAAAGCCCAGTAAAAATTCCTGCCGAATCTCATCATGACAGAAAGGGCTGCATTAAATTGCCCTTAAACTAGACATAATGTCCCTGCCTAAATGTACTGGAACGTGGGAGTGACACCAAAACCACATCAGGCGCGACCTCTGGGTGATGCATCACCACACTCGCTATGACAGTAAAATGGCAATCTTTTTATAGTCAAAGTCTTTTTATAGGGCTCTCTGCGGAGGAGCCAGGTTTGTGAGGATAATTGTGCTCTCAGTGGTGGTGACAATGCAGTCACAGCCCTTATGTGGCATACTTCAGAGAGAATTTGTGCGTGTGTAAGGGTGTGTGTGTGTGTGTATAAATGATGGTGCCCTGCATTTGACAAATGTGTTATTTCTTTTCTGTGGTGCCCTCTAGGTCGCTCTGATGAACCTGGAGAAAGTAGCTGGTTACCACAGCGTTGTGAGGCCAGTGGACATGGAGCAGAAAGTCAGCAAGCTCACCTTTGGCTTCCAGCGGAGTTCCACGTCAGATGATGACTCAGGATGCGCTCTAGAGGAGTATGCATGGGTGCCGCCTGGCCTGCGTCCTGAGCAGGTGAGCTCATTGCTTATCTTCTTCTTGCCTGCACACCTGTGGAGCAACACTCTTGAAGATATATACTCCCACTGGCCTGTACTTCACCCTTGAAGTTCTTACTTTCCTTTCAGAATATGCCATGTAGAAATCTGGAAGCTACTGGAATGCTTAACACAGTTGTAGAGAGCAGCCAAGCCAAGAAAACAGAATCCACAGACAGTTCCAATGTGTTAAAAATATATGTTGGCCTACATTTACAGGGCTCAAAATAACATGTATGCTCTAGATACTGCTGAACAATGCATTCATTGCCTCACCATATGTCCACAATTTATCAGTTTAATTTGGGGAGGCTCCCTTCATGTTTGACATTGTAAGTAATTAATTAAAATATTGGTTGTACAGATTCTGTTCCAAGGGCTCGGAAGTGGTAGTCTGAATATTGGGAATGTCATTGAGCTTAGAGATTACCATATTTTTAACCTCAAACAATTGGTTATGAGAAGGACAGACTTAGGTACACACTTACCCTGCCCCTATGTGCATTTTGGTTGGCTGCAATAAGAACATTGTTAAAAGTCACAGGAGAATGGGTACTTCCTTTACAATGCAGAATAGACTATTTTAGCCCCAGATTTACTCAACTGGAAAACTGACTGGAAATAGTAAAGGGCATCCCAGGCTTAAACGTCAGTCTATCTACTGTCACACTGTACAACAGGAAAGGACTTGGAAGTATATAAAACATTTCATAGATGCGGACTTAATGATCAAAGTGTTGATTTCCATCAAATCCTTGGAAAATTCCCAAAACAGATGATAAAAAGGCTTTTCTAAAAATACAACTTGTTGGAGTTGGAGAACATAGCACATCTTGTTCTATGAGAGGTGTTAGAAATAAAATATTGTGCCAAATATCTGGAACATTACATGTAATCCTTACAGTTGGCACATGAGATCCAAGTGTGCTTCCAATAGCTATCAATTTACACAGACATCGCAAGAATGACTAATTTGGAAAACCATGTTTTAATTTATAGGAATCTGTATCCATCTGTTTTTTTTTTGTTACAAAGCAACCAAAAGGCACCCCCCTCCCCCAGCCTCACAAACACACACACACACACAGGATGTGTGTTTTTTCCTATTTACAAAACCCTTCATGGAAAGTCTGTAAGTAATTATCACAAGCTGGCAGACTCTAAGCCTTGAAGGCCGAGTACCAACCGCTGGCTAACAGCACACTAAAGTACTGCAAGGCACTTTCCCCCCTTTTCTCTCCCCTTTTACAGGCTAGTCCGCAAACACAGTCTGCTTGTGTCTGGAGGCGCTGTGATGTGGCACTCTCCCAAAAAAATGGGGGAGGCCCTCGCTCCTCTTGCCCACCCTTCTTAGGGGCACAAGAGTGTTCTGGGTCACAGTGAACAAGGGTGATGGGCGAGAAAAAGGGACAGAGCACTAGGACACCCCTAAAATCCAAACGTGCCTGGGCTTTGTGTGAAATGCAGGGAATAAAGTGTTATGTCTTTATAGCAGCCATTCCCTGGATTGCCCTTCTGCACATTATGGGTGATCATTGCAGGGGTGAAGACGCAGACACAGGACTGATGCAGCACAGCCCTGGGGTGGGGACGGGTGGGGTAATAGGAGCATGAAAATGTGCATAATTTACGACAATGCCTGATTGTCAGTGAGTAAAAGGCATTCCAGCAGCTTGTCTTAGCAGGGATGGACACTCCTCTCCACTCCAAGGAGTCAAGCACATTCAGCCTCTTTTTCTGAGGCCTGTAATGACCTGAGCTCGTAAAGCACCATCCACTCACTGCAGTCAGGTCAAAGAGCCAGCAGGGTAGGCCAGGCAAGCAGTTCTGCTCTGACTAGTGAAGTGACAAGTGAAAATTGTTATATACTAACCTACCAGCCCCACCCTCTCCTTTCAAAAACACCACTTCTTCTGGTAGAAACCATACATAATGTTTGTTATGTTGGGATGGCTATAACTATTTTGGACTTTAGGACTTCATTTGAAGGTTTGTGTGCCGTGAGCTCCTTCTTGACCTTTTCTGAAGTTAGTGGTGTGGAAAGTTCATAAACAATTTACGATTTCTTTCTTTTATTTTTGTTGTTAGTAGTTATCGTGATCTTTGTACATACACCATCATACCCTTGCTCTCCAACCATAAAGAATTTCTGACCTCTTCCCACAGGTTCAGCTGTATTTCTCCTGCCTGCCTGAGGATAAAGTTCCCTATGTGAACAGCCCTGGAGAGAAATACCGCATCAAGCAGCTCTTGTACCAACTGCCTCCCCACGACAACGAGGTATGACTAAAATCTAAAGAAGGTGCACCATAAAACTATGCTACGACAGGCTCACACATTAGTAAAAGTGTAACAGGCAAGGATTTGCAGGCCCACTAACATTTTTCCCACCATCAAAGACCTCAAAGACACCCTTGAACTTGCAATGGGACGCTTTGTTACGACCGGTGAAACCCTGTGATTTTCAGACCTGCTTAATGGCCACAGCATTCTCAGTGGTGCCACCACAGAGGGGATCTTTGTTTTCTTGTGCCGTTTCAATGGATGCCGGCACCATGGAATGAGCCTCCTTTGACTGGACTTTATGATGTTTGCTGGAGAGGACTCTCCTCACCATGTGGTGTGAGGATTCCTGGCATAACATGAGTTTACAAGCCCAGGCTGATGTGGCAGTAGATGTTGCACTGAAGTTATGGAGGGGGGGGGGAGGGCGGTTGCTGGGTACTGAGTGAAAGGACAGCCCTGGTTCTATCTTCACTTGCCCCTCCCTCCCCTCTTCTGTCATCCATCTCTTGATTTTGCTCTAAACACAAAACCAGTTTGTGTAAACGTCCATTTCACTCTTGTTAAGGGCTTGGCTGATGTTTAGTGTGGGGTCTGGGATAGAGGGAGGAAGGGTGTTTGTTAAATAGCAGGAAGGGAAAAAAGTTAACCAAACAGGGGGTGGTGTAAACAGAGGTCAGGCAGTGTCGTTATGAACCTCACCACCACCAGAATTGTGGTGAGATGTCACTGTTAGGCTGTGTGCTCTACATTCTCATATGTTTGACAAAGCCAACACTTGTCTCACTCTATTCTTTTCTCCCAGGTGCGGTACTGCCAGTCCCTCAGTGAGGAGGAGAAAAAGGAGCTGCACATGTTCAGCGTGCAGCGCAAGAAGGAAGCACTCGGAAGAGGAACGCTCAAGATGTTGCAGAGGACAGTGGTGCATGCTGTTTGTGATCATGTGAGTGTCAGATATCATTTTGTTTATGTAAAGAAATGTATGGAAACACCAGAGCATAAAACTGTTCTTGAACACACTGAAATGTGCTAAACTTTTTTGTTAAGGCCATTCCGTTGCTGCAAAGCTTGTCTATTTGACTGGCATATTTGATGAAATATACTCTCCATGTCTAAAACAATACAGCCTTCCTTTCAACTCTCATTCAAACAAAAGTATCAACTATAGTCTGCTGACTCAACTGCTTAATATATGATGCCAGTTAGCTCTTACAATGGGTAAAAAGCAGCCTGGGGGAAAACCATTAAACTCTATGAAAGCATATCGCTCTAAAGCGACCAAAGTTCAGTGATGGGGTAAAAGGCCCTTGCCTTCCCTTTCATTTGCTAGCCATTCCATCTCCCTTTAGTCTTCCAACTGCCGCTTAGTCCAAGCGTACAGACGAGCTTGTGTCCCCACATGGCACACAGACATAAGGGGGAAAAGACCACAGAGCTCGCAGCCATAATTCCTTCTGACAGAAGATGCCACATACTGCCTCGGCTCCAGACAGATGGAAGGGGATACAACACCACCGTTATTCACCAGCAGGCCACTAAAATGTTGTGGCCATATGACACCCCAGTTTCCAGTGATGCCTCCATATTTAATGACGGGAAGCGACTGTGGATGTCATCTCTTGTACTAGTCGTGGTTGCAGAGGCAAAGAGCATGCCGTTCTCTTAAGCCACATGTAAACCTGCTATCATTTGCTCGTGAGGGATATAGCCACCCAGGAAATTTAAGAGGGAAAAAGCAGTTGTATTAACTGATACAGGAACTGTCAAACTCATCACAATCACTGTGCTATATGCAATCAAATGCAATGTTTTATTTCCATGAATTGATGATTGTATTCCTATAAATCCTGTTTCTAACAGACTAACTTTTTTTCCTCCACAGTGTGGAGAAGGCATCAATGGGGGCGAGATGGCTGTGTTTGCCTCCAGAGCTGGGCCTGGGTTGTGTTGGCACCCTGCTTGCTTTTCATGCTCAACCTGCAACGAGCTTCTGGTAGACCTCATCTACTTCTACCATGAGGGCAAGATTCATTGTGGGCGTCATCACGCAGAGCTATTGAAGCCTCGGTGCTCAGCTTGTGATGAGGTGAGCCTGCTTCTTATTGTTGGATGCTGACAACAGTGATCTTCTAAAACTAAGTTTCAGCCAAGTTCTTAACTTTTAAATCTTTTTGGTATATTTCTTGTCATCAGAGACGTTAATAATAGACTTAAGATACCAGTGAGATTTTGCACAGAGCTGACAAGACTCTTCCAAAATTCATGAAAGCTTTGCCATCTTTCCATCTAAACTGAATCTCTGCTTCCTCACCCCCAGATCATCTTTGCTGACGAGTGCACAGAGGCTGAGGGCCGCCACTGGCACATGAAGCACTTCGCCTGTTTTGAGTGCGAGACCATTCTGGGTGGCCAGAGGTACATCATGAAGGATGGACGGCCGTACTGCTGCGGTTGCTTTGAGTCCCTTTACGCAGAGTACTGTGAGGCATGCGGAGAGCACATTGGTAAGTTCTGTTCTATGTTGACTGTTATGGAATCCTTCTTGTTTTGAACACTTCATTATTGATACAAGATTCTATAAGAATGTCAACTAATTAGTGCCCAACCTCCATTTCCATTCAGGTGTGGACCATGCTCAAATGACATATGATGGCCTTCACTGGCATGCAACAGAGACATGTTTTAGCTGTGTCCAGTGTAAAAGTTCTCTGCTGGGCTGCCCTTTCCTTCCGAGACAGGGGCGGATCTACTGCTCCAAGGCTTGTAGCCTTGGAGAGGACGTTCAAGCATCAGACTCCTCGGACTCAGCCTTCCAGTCAGCCCGGTCACGGGAATCTCGCCGCAGTGTACGCATGGGAAAGAGCAGCCGCTCGGCAGATCAGTGCCGACAGTCACTGCTTTTCTCACCTGCAGGGAATTATAAATTCCCAGGCTTCTCTGGAAATGCTGAGGACACACTATCTAACAAGCTCTCCCAGCTCAGTTTCCCTGACGGCCACTTCTGGCGGAACAGGGAGGAACAGGAGGCTCCTGAGGACCATGAAGAGTGGGCTGAGCATGAAGACTACATGACGCAGCTCCTGCTCAAATTTGGAGAACATGGTGTTTTTCAGCAACAGGAGGATACCAGGCCAGCAGAACTGTGGATAAATGACTCTGAGGTCAAACCAAAGGTTGAGCCAAAGTCAAGTGGTGGAAGCAGCAGCAGCAGCCAAAGTCTGGCTAGTAAGAAGTACCAGGTGGACATGTATTGGGCCCAGTCACAGGATGGACTTGGTGACTCAGCTTATGGCAGCCACCCTGGCCCTGCAAGCAGCAGGAAGATCCAGGAGTTAGATCTGGAGGAGCACGGTGCCAGTGGCCTCAATCGTAATGATAAGCTGTGGTACGGCGACTCTCTTGAATGCATTAGTGATGAGCTGAAGCAGAACGACCAGAGTATCAGGGACTCAATGGACTCTCTAGCATTGTCCAATATTACAGGTAAGATCCAAGAACACTGCTCAGTACACATGATTATTTTTGGAGTGCTGTAATTTCTTCTTTAAGACTCTTTGATTAATTTAATTTTCATTTTGTATTTGCAGGGGCATCAGTTGATGGTGACAGTAAAGACAGGCCACTGCTTTACTCACTGCAAAGCTTTCCTGAGCTTGGGGTGGACGAATGTGAAAAAACCAGCAACATGGGAACACTCAACTCCTCAATGCTCCACAGGAGCGCCAACTCACTGAAGAGCATGGCCTCTGAGCTGGAGCAAGAGGAGGTGGTGGAGGAAGAGCCAGAAGAAGTGGTACCGCTGCCAGAGGAGAGACCTAAGATGCCTTATCTGCCTGTGCTGCGCAGGACCCGATCGCAATCCAAGCCCCAACAGGTCAAATTCTCTGACGATGTGGTGGATAATGGACGCTACAGTGAGCTAGAGGTGCGCCAACCCCCAATGAGTGAACGAACTCGCCGACGTGTTTATCACTTTGATGAACCAGACCAGCGGCAGCATCAGCATCACCACCGACACCGCCGGCGCAGGAGTCGGAAGTCACGCTCAGACAATGCCCTGCATCTGCCTCCTAAGGAGAGGGCCCGTGTCTACTTCCGAGAGGACCACCATAAGCGTGGAAACACACAGCAGTATGGACAGCACTCACAAGCCCATGCTGCCTCTGACTATGGCTTACAGAACCCTGCTGTGGAAAGATTCCTGGGGCTCTATGGGGCTGAGGATGATGACTGGTGCTCCACCTGTTCTTCTTCTTCATCAGAATCTGAGGAAGAGGGATTCTTCCTAGGACAGCCTATTCCTCAGCCTAGGCAACCCAGGTATCATTACTATGCCGATGACCTACCAAGCCAAGTATCTCCTAACTTTGGTCCAAGAACAAAATCCAAAAAGAAAAGGGGACACAAGGGCAAAAATTGTATAATTTCATAAATCAGCAACTTTATAATCTATTACATTAGATTTTTTTCCAGCTTTCTTCACTTGCCTCTGTATATTATGCTTTTTAAGACTGGCATTAGTTTTATATATTAAAACTGATGAGTTGGAGAAATTACCCGGATGAGCTCTATAACGGTGTTTACACTTACATGAAACCTGAAATTTTGTCCTTGTTTGTCAAGTCTTCTTGTTTTAATGTATCAACTCCTTTAAACTTCAGTTGACATTTACTAATGAGTGATAAGCAACATTGGCAGGTTTAAAAAATATTTATGAAACAGCATTTACAAACTGAAATTCTTATTTAACAGTGCAAATATTAATGTATATACTGTAAAGTTAAGATGTAAAACTGATATTTTTATATCCCTGAGTTTCAAAAGATGTTTTTATATGTTCGGGCTACAAGTAATAGTTTGGACCTGCAGTAATGGTTTTGAGTTACGCTTTTGTTAATCAGGGTTTTAAAAATAATAAAGTAACCTATGGTCATTACAATTTTCTGCCATTTTCCTGAATGAGTTTCTTTTGTACCAAGGTTATCAGTGGAGTAAAAAGCTTTCTAGTTGGGTTTAACTGTATTTATGGGTAATAGTATATTGCAACTAGATCCGTATAATCTGTATAAATGTAAAAAAAAAAAAAACTGGAAAATAAGGCTAATAAAATAAATTCAAAATAAAATTATATCATTTCACACAAATGTGCATCTGTGTTGAGGCTGTGAAGGTTATATAACAAAAGTTTGATGTTTAAATGAATATGATTTCCCCCCCCCTTGCATCACGTTAACAAGGTCAATGTCAAAATGCATTGCTCCAGGTAAACAGTTTTTTTTTGTTTGTTTAGAAAAGCCTGCACTTTGTAGAGACCCTATGACCATGGAATGTAGAACAAGACCAATGAATATATTTTCATTTATCTATTGGTAAAAACTTTATTTACAGGAATGTATGAATTATTCAGCACTGCACAAGTATTAAACAAAAGGTATAAACAGTTTTAGTAAAAAAATATTCCAGTAAAAAAGCTACAGAAACTGAGCACCATATATCAGGCTATGAAACTAGAACTTAACCTATTTTAAAAACTACATAAATGAGGAATACGTCGTCTTAAAACACAGGTTTGGACCAACACACTTCAGCAGAGTGCAACACTGATATTTGTATCAAAAAAAAAATATATATATACACACATTACCAACCCATAATTTTGTAGTGTCTGTATTAATAGAAAGTTATTTCTGTCCATGAGTGTCAGTAAAAATGTGTAAAAAGTGTTCTGGTATTGGCATCAAGTTTGTTGAAAAATGTGTAACTGATTAAAAACATGTGTAACTGAACTAAAACAAACAAGCACAATAAAAAATTGCATCCAGTAGCCCTGAAACAACACAAGGAATAAAAAAATAAACTGAGGTGGTTGTGTGCGTGCCACTGCAAGGTACCAAATGTATGATCAGATGGAATTGATGATGGAATGAGGTCATGCAGAGGTATCCCGTTTTAGCATCCTCTCATCCAGATCCTCGATGTAGATACGGAGATCGTCCAGACATCTTTCACGCATCTCCACCAGACTGTCCTTCAGTGGGCCCTGCAGTTGCTTCTCCAGTCCAGGGTCTTTGGACACCAGCATCTTCACCACAGTACCAAAGGTTTCGCAGTCCTGCCTGTATAGCTACACAGAGACACAGACATTTATAGCTATTGATATTTATCTATTTACTGTTGAATTAGTCAATTTGGCTTTTTATCCTCACTTTTTTTGAAATACATGATATAAGTACAACAATAGTACATGCTATAACATAGCCTATAACACTGAGCCTATTTAGACTTTGTAGAGTTGAAAACTCTACTGTAGTGAGACAGTCTGTAGTTTATTTAATGATGGTTGTGAAGCAATGGCTTTCATAAAAGGCAGTTTATCATGCTCAAGCCTATGAGCCTCAGAGCACCATCCCAAATGTAAAGAATGGGGGTGGCATGTTTTGGGATTGCTTTGCTGCAGAAGGGACTGGTGTACTAAATCAAATAGATCATGAAAAAAGAAAATTCTGTGGATATAGTGAAGCAGGTTAAGATGGCTCAAGGACAGCAAAGACATGGTCTGTGTCTCAAATTACACACTTCTATTAGGGCACTGGAATGTAGTGCAGTTACGCATAGTTTCAAAGCCATTTTTTTTTTCAGATTCTTCCAGATACCAAGAAAGTGTATATAATACAACCAAATCTCATTTTATTCTGACATTGAAAAAATACCAAAAATGTGATAATACTATAATATTTACTGAACAAAAACAGAAAAAGTAGTAATTTATTATTTGACAACAAAGAAAAGTTTTTTGTGTCTTTTCTTGAATTGTATGCAAATATCTGTGAGTTAGGCAAAAAATCAGGGATATTCGCATTGTAGTAGTTAGCAATCTACTGCTGTTTGTTGTATGACAGGGCACAAAGACCTGAACTCTGACCCGTCCTTCACTGAAACCCAAACCTTTCAGTAAATTTACGAAGGCTAAACAATGACCAAGTAGTAGTCTTTGTGACGCTGGTAAATAACCGTTGGAGGTGTGTTGGTGTGAAGGGAGAAACAAAGGGCACAAGTCAGTGAATATCTAAATTCTTTCAAATGGCATCCTTTAAAGCCTGGCAGATATAGTCTGTTGAACTGCCCAGCACCAAGAAAAACAGACCATTAACCTTTTTATGAAGGTCTCTTTGTGACCCAGGTGTAAAAAAAACAACAACATAAAAAAAAAAAAAACAGAGGCCATCACCTGAGGGCCAGCAACCAAAGTGATGAGGGGGGCCTCCAATTGATCCCTGCCAGGGGCCAGGTCTGGTCCGCAATTCCCACAGGCACACAAATAGGGATTGGACTGGCCAGACGATCACTTTGACGGATCCTAAAATTTACCCACTCCTGTCAAGGTTAATGAAGACTGACAAGCCGTTTAAAGTAGCATATGAGATCAGTGTTGCTACAGACGTTATAAGCTTGTTTTGGGTGAGCCAATATAAAGCACCTTTCAGCAAACATTTTTAAAAGGCCCACCAATCACTGCTAGCATTTGAGGTGTCAAAAAGTAAAAATTGTTTTTTTGATGGGTGTAAAGCCAATGAAGTTTAAAGGTCTGTAATTAGCTTCAGCAAGACATAATTCGAACAAAACAAAATTATAGAGCTTGTCAAGGCCTTAGCCTCAAAAAAGCTGCAATTTCTCTCTCAACAACTAAAAAAGCGGCATGAGATATGACCCAATTCTCAAAAGTAGCAATTTAATCAAATGCTCCTGGCTTCCTGAGAGGTGGAATTGTGTCATGTGAACACCCTACAGCCATTTTGGGAATCTGGGCTGCCTGTGCCAGTTGCTCCCCAGTACCAAACTCGTCAGATTTAATGCTGTGGAGGCAAGTTTGCTAATTTCAGGTTTTTCCCATACTGTGCTGACGAAAGATGGGAGAGAAAAGATGACTAAGTTAAAAAAAAAAAAAAAAACACTTTTGCCTGGAAGCCATCATGTTAAATACAGGTTGAGACTTCACAATCACATCACCAACAAGCATTTAAAAGCAATTAAATTATATATCAAATCATTATATCAATATGTAATATAAATGGAGACGTTTCAAATGTGGGATGGCCAAAAAAACAGTGGCCCAGCCTCATCTATTCTGATGCATGCTTTCTGTGTGGGCAAGTCTTCAGGAGGACCAGACTTTCTCCCTTCTTTAGTTCTGGCTCCTAAGTTCACCAGTGGACAAGGGCCTGCCTAGCTTCTCTGATAGCCTGCTATGTGGACAAGTGGGGAAGGGAGACAGAGTATGAGCAATCTCTGGTAACTGTCAAAAGCTAGGCCAAGAAACACAATCCTCCCTGAGAGGGGTCAGAGGAAGAAGAGGATGGAAAAGTTCAAGAAGTTTCGCTAAAACAATGGGAGCAAGTCAAGATTGTTGATGACAAGTACGTCCAAGGGTTCACAGCAGGTTGGAATCAAATTTAATTAAAAATCATACGAGTGAGCCAACAGAACTTGGCAATTCTGGTCCAATCAAGGAAAAAGAGCTTGATTTCACCAACAGTCACACACATCACTGAAGTAGTCACACACGTCACTGCTGCTTCTTTTCTTACTTTTTGTTTAAGAAAAAGATGACAACATGCATGTTTGAAAGCCTTGCAACAAGCCAGTATCCTTATCACCCTAAGTCTATCCCAATTGTCTACCACCCAAAACAAACAACAGGAGGCCAGTTGTGGGGGGAAAAAACTTAGGAGAAACTGAACAGACTTAAGGACCCCCACCCCCACCCCACCAAGACTGCTTCTTCCTGATATACTGAAAGAAAGCATGCTGCTCCTGACAAAATGCCTGGAGAGACTTTTTATTTCATTGATGTTTGGTACTAGGCCTGTGCTGTATCATCATCTTTTCTTGTCAACAGAAGGCTTGGCATAAAGACATGAATGTAAATTAAATGTGATAAAGTCACAACTTCAAGAATGTACAGGTTTTTACTGGGTTGGGTATGCAACTGCTTTAAGCTTGAGCAGATTCAAGTTACTCAAAGCACAGAGAAGTCCATGAGTTAGAGGACGAGCTTGTATGCTGTTACATGTGGGACCTCACATACAATTAAGAGTCAAATGTTGGTGGGGCAAAGCTGTTCTTACAAATGTGCTTTTCTTCAAGTGTTCCTTATTTCCTCTTTAAAACAACAACTTAAATTGATTCACAACACATCCATGACCATCCCAGAGTTAACTGTCAGGACAAAATGATCATTCAAAAAACTGAGGATGTTGATCCAACCAAGCTACCCACATAATAACAGCTTTCTGACTACAACTGTGTCTCGCAGACATTAAGCACATATGGCCTTGCTCCACAACAGACTGAAACAAGGCTGGTCTTTAAAGCAAAAAAACAAACCAAAAAAACGGCAAAAGAACCAAAAGGTCAAAATCACAATAAGTTCAGTATCTACACACTGCAAAACAACTATTCTAAACTTGTGCTTCCTTTTTGTCTTTTCAATAACTTTGAGACACCCAAAACTAATTTGCTTTAAAAAAATAAATAAATAAATAAATATGGAGGATATGAGCAGATTGGAGAAAATTTAAGAAAGAAAAAGAAGACGCGCACAAAAAGCCTCAGGCCAGCAAATATCCCAGGCATCCTTCATTACATTTAACTGATTGTGTTTGTCATCCTTCAAAAAAAATCTCAGCATGAGTCTTCTGTGTGTTTGCATCTGCTCAGCCTGATTACAGCTTCACTTCATTGCGCATCATACACACACTTGGCCTGTCTGCTTCAAATTGGCTGCACGGAACACAGAATACTGCCCACAATGAACAATAAACTCTTCATTAACTGATTTCCCCTGACACTCCCACAAGCTTTGCAAACATCAAGCACCGTAAGCCATTTCACAGATATAAAAAGAGCGAGACAGACACTTTGTTTCAAGATGGAAAGGAAAATGCCTCACCCAATAGGAGTTTATTTATAGACCTGACATTTAAAAAAAAAATGAAAAGAAGTAATTCTGGGAAGGCCTTTTTTTCCTCGAGTGAGCAGAATGCTTTTCAACTTCATCTGGCCGTTATTCAACAAAACAGGAAGGCCGTGTTTGACCCGTGTGCACTCTTTGTTTGGTGAGGCGGGGTCCTGCGACGGCTCGGCTCCCCTGCCAGGGGAACCAGGGACTGATTTTAGGGCCCGATAGCAAAGGGCCACACAGGCAGGGCCAGACACAAGTGGCCCAGCGGCACACCAGCCTACACAGCATGAGAACAGGGGAGGAGGGATGGGGACGGGAACTGTGAGGGGTGGGTGGGGGGCTTAATAGTGGATGGTGAGGATGTTGTATGTGTATATGGAGAAGCAATGGTCTGTAAAACATTATAAATAAGGCTAACAGTCAGTCAGGGGAGCAGCGCACAAATGAATGCTGGGTCAGGCAGGGGGTCCCTGATAATAAGAGAAGTGGGGATGATTAGTCTGGGGCTGGTACACATTAGGGAATATTAAAAGAGGCATTTAATCACTTGAGCTGCAAAGCGAGGCAGCTCTACAGAGGCCCTAATAGCTGCCCTGGATGCTTTTCGTTTGTGGACTGATTGAAATGATGAATGGAGGCCTTCTGTAATCACTCCCAGCCAGTTTGGGCGCAGGGCTGGTCATAAACATCCAGGCGGCTTTTCAAAACGGCACAATAATATACTTGTGCCCTGAATATCAGCTGTCCAGTGCTTCGCATTCACTACGGTGCTCAGATACTGAGAAAGGGTCTCTGAAAAAAACAGATCACTTGTCAAAACGTGCAGTAAGAGGGACATGATGAGGATGTCTGATTGAGAAGGAAGTTCCTGCTAATGATGGCTCGGTGTGTGTGTCTGGGTGTGTGCGTCCATTCATATGAACTCTCAGTAATTCATCTCATGCATGAAAAGAGGAAATGAGCGAGATACGTGCCAATCACGCACTTCCTAACAGTAAGAACCCAAAGCTCGAATGGATGTGCAGTTAATGCGTGAATGTCCGGAGTTCTTAGGGTGGAAATAGAATCATAACATAATTACTTGCAAAAAGGGTGACCGCTACAAGCCAAAAGATCTGTCTTATCCCTCAATTTAGAGCACTGTTTGGGTTGAGGCAATCACGCAAACAAAATGTAAGTTCTCATCTCTGGGGAAAGAGTTTGAGCATGGACTAGATGACCATGTTTAAGTTTAAATATGCGGTACAGTGCAGTTAGGTGTCTGAGTGGCATTAAGTGACACTTAACCTACAAAAATGTGCCTGCCAAAAAGACATGGGTTACTTTGGGTTTCAGAGTTCAGTCTCAACCAAGACAAAGAAATGGGTTTACTCCATGACCATTCTTATATTCATACTTCACTTGCAACAAAGACTAATTAGGCTTCACAAATCACTTTAACCATATCTTTACACTCAGAGGAAAGAGAGAAAGAAATTCTCAACATTAGGGGGGACCCTTTACGTAACTCTATTCCAAAACCTGTAATCATGTAAGTACAGGTCATGAGCTTAGATAAATGTTTTCTATAGTCAGTCAACAAACAATGCATGTTGACTGAATGAATGACTGATGGAATTTAGCATCTGCAAGGTCCACATCCAGCAAATGCTTGTTGGTGAAAATACTACTTTAGGTTCCCACAACACAAAAAGGTTTGTGATAAACCTTCATTGCTTAATATGCTTCTCCTGCCAGCAGATGACATCTGCTACATCAAATTTATTACCGAGCACATCAGTAAGTTTATGTCATTAAGATTTTTTTTCCTCACAGTTGGCACTTTCACCAGCCTAAAGAGGCTCTAAATGAAAAGTGTTCAGGTTTGTGAAGTAAGGGCATTGAGGGCAGTGTTGGAGAGAATGTTTTGAAGTCTGAGGAGGGGCCGCAAATGCTCAAAACAACTCAACATAACAGACAAAAATAAAACAAAACAAATGCATAAAAAGAAGCTCTCCAGTGTGCACATCAGTACTTTTCTATAAGTTATGCAGATTTGAGCAGTATGTTTTGCATTAAAGGTGCCTTTTTGGACGTACCAGCAACAATATGTAGCAGGGAAGCACCGCTAAAATGGCAAGACCAAACCATGCCATGCAGCTTTAAACCCAAAGCTTCACATGAGGACCTGACCGGACATTGTGGTTGGCAGTGATGTTCCACATGGAATTACAGCACACAATGACGGTAATTCAGCTGTCTGCTCCCATACATCCAGACAGCCACGCCAAGCCACAACAAACAGCATGCGGAGCAGTGGCAGCTGTGCAAAACTCCCGAGACGCAAGCCCAGTGAGCGGGGGAGCACGACTTCAGGGAATCGGTGGAGAGGAGGCAGCCGAAGGAAGTGGATGGGAGCCACACACACACACACAGTCCTCCTGTCTGATTGCATCATGCTCTTCGGTTATGGAAAGCAGACGCTTCAGTGCTGAGGTCCAGTTTGAGAGAGCATGGGCCAAGTAAGAGCCCTTTAGTGCTAGTGAGCTGGTTAGCCAGGGCCGCCATTGATAGGGTCCCAGAGGGTGGGGGTTGGGGGAATGGTGGAGATTTTTACGGCCACTGCTAAATGGGCTGTGGCCATCGGTACTCGCAGCGACTGTCTGCCTTTCCCACCACCACTGCTGCTACTGCCATGGAGAGGACTGACATCAGATATTGGCACACACACTAGAAGTGTTCCTTCACCGGAGACTCAATAATGACTCCACTGCTGAAGGAATGAGTCTAACATCTTTAAGTGTGTGTGTGTGTGTTGCGATGCGATGCCATCTTTCTCTCTCACTCTATACTGTGTGTGTGTGTATATATATATGTGTGTGTGTGTGTGTGTGTGTGATGCGAGTACCTTGAGAGAGAGAGAGAGAGATTTATGATTTGGCTGAAAACATTGTGAGGTGGGCATTATTATAAAACACATAATGTGTGTCATCATGAAATAATGAAGACGTGAGCCTCTAGTGTGATCACAACGGGCCAGCCAAGATAAAAAGCTTTGAAATTCTCTGAGTCCACGGAGAACACTGATCCATACTAGGCTACGCTGAACGGGGAGGGGGTCCTAATTGAGCCAAGCTATATTTCACATGAGAACGCGGCCAGCGGGATTAGGTGTTTGGGTGGTACAGCTCTTGTTTTCTTCCTCAAATGATCCATGTCAAAAAGGCCCACACGAAGGGTTTGACCAGAGCCAACACAAGACTCTGCCTGGAGTTTTAGGCAATGAACTAGGGCATGAGTGAGTGAGTGTGTGTGTACAAAAACAAGTGTCTGTTTGTTTGTGTGCGTGTGTGCGTGTGTGTGTGTGTGTGTACAAAAACAAGAGAGTGTGTGTGTGTGTGAGTGAGAGAAAAAAAGTAAGAGAGAGAGAGAGGGGGGGGGAAATATAGAGAGGGCAAGAGAAAGAGACAGAGTGTGTGTGTGTTTGTGTTTCAGTACAACTTCGATGCTAGAAGAGGTACCACTTCATGGGTGGGCTGGCAGAATCCCTTGAGGTAATTCCTACCCTGGTTTAACAGGAGGCCGACAGACGGGCTTACTGGAACTCGTACGCACGCACACACACACGCACAGCGGCAAAGATCTGCACAGAAATGCCTCTGCACCCATCCAAACCCTAGTTCATAATCTTGGACAGCAACAGGACTTCAGCCATGCGTCTGTCCCCCAGGAGTGGTAATCATTAGGTGGTGCTTACACACTGCAACCGGATACAGCAGCGGTGGAGCGGAGGCTGGAACACCATCCACACCACAGCCTTTGAGTAACAACATTGGGACTAAGAAACAAGGACTGTCGGGGTTCTTCAAACCTTCTCGATCTCCAGGGCTTTGGCGGTGATGGCTTGGGAACGGCGCTCCTGGAAGTCGTCGGTGCACTTGATGAGATCGTCCTTGATCCTGTGGTCCTGGTCCAGACCCAACCCTGGAATGTCCTCCTGGGGGAAAAATGTTACATACAACATAAGAATGCTGCGGCCAGATTTCAAACTGACCAACAAAACTGTCAACCATATAATAAAGACTACTGCCTGTGTGACCATTGAAACCTAGTTAGTCTGAGAAGGTAAGCAAGAACTCGTATAGATTCACCGTTGCATGATGCACAGTTTGTTTGTGTGTAAATAATTAAAAAAAAATCCAGGTTTCGTTCCACCATGCGCATTGGAAAATATCTTTCGCTTTGAGCGCCCTGTTCTACTTGACCATCCGTTGATGAAAGCAGCGCCGTCATGGTCACAACACAGAGACAATTACATATTAATGCTCTGCGCAACTGTTGGCCCTAACCACCATCAGGAGGGCTTAAAACACAAGCAGAAAACCGCAGTGCTCAGGGAGAGTGCTTCACTTCAGTCAGGTTTAAAAACAGCCCCCGGCTTTCATCTAGTGCTTGGGTCACGCTAAGTGAACGTGGCCTTAAAACGAGTGACCTGATCAAACGGAAGACGGGAGGGATTAAACACCGATGCTGGGGCGTAACTGTGTCACAAACAGTCCAGCTCATCACCACACTGCTGTGATGTGGGCCTGTGTGTGTGTGTGTGTGTGTGTGTGTGTGTGTGCTTTTCCACTGTGCCAAAAGTGTGCAAGGCCAGAACCAGGAGGCTGAACAAAAGACTTAAGAAGACTACTGACACAGGAGAAAATGCTGAATCCAGCAGCATGAAGGTGTAGCTATGTACTGTATACTAGAGTATGGATACTTAAAGATTTTATATCTACATTGTGATGAAGTATAAAATATTTCAACAAAAATTCCCAAGTGCGGCTACCACCAACTGCACTCAATAGATCATAATAATGACTATGTGGACATTCATGGGACTATGTGTTACAAAATGATGACATTTAACTTGATAATGATATGTAATGTTTCATCTATATTATCCGAAAAAATTTCAAGGAGATGATCTTACCTCGGCAATCAAAACTGAGCTCGGCCTGTGTGGAGAGTCATCTCGAGATGCACTAATCATGTAGCTGGACGATCTCTCTCGCTCTACTGCAAGACAAATGGAAAATAGAGAACAAAAAGAAGAAAAGAAAAAGTCAGGGATAGAGGAGTGAGAGAGGAAAAAGAGAGAGAGAGACAATGAATTCAACCACAAGACAAGAGCCACATTTCGAGATGCAGAGTATTCAAGTTAAACAAAAAAGACAATCCAGGGAAATATTGGACCCGCTTTAGCCTAATTCAATATCTGAAATGGGATTGGAAACACATTGGCATTGAGGATGACTTTTTTTGTTGTTGTTTGCAATTCACTCTGCGAAGCAGTAACTCCTTGTGAAGTGTGGTGGGGAAGTGTGGAAAAACAGTGACAAATAACTGTTTACTTAACACTCTCTCTGTGGAGGCCTTAGACAATGGGGGTTGAGCCATTTGGATGGGGCCACTTTGAGGATTGTGCTCTGCAGGCTCCGATATGTCTATAAAATACAACTAAGGCTAAGCTGGAAAACGTTTGCATTCTTCGTTACTTGAAAAAAAAAAAATCTCCTGTGGCAATATATCCCAGCCAAGGTGAAATTAAAAACACACTCAGGCAGTCATTCCATCCCCTCCTGGAAACAGCTACCTACCCCCCACCCTGATATTCAGCCAGTCTGTTACTCAAAACAAAATGCTTTAATGCAGTTTTTCTTGTTAAACTTCCAAATATCCTGACTGTCATAGCTGAGCTCAAATAATGAAGTGTGTTTGCATTAGCTGGCTGTTAAAGCATCGGAAGGGTGTTTTTGTGTGTGTGTGTGTGTGTGTATACAATCCCAGAGATGTAACTGTATTCCCCCAATCTGATGGAATCATTCACTAACTCATTTTTCTCACTAATTCTAACCATGCCTCTACTGAGCTTTGATGGGATCAGTGCCAGCGTGAGTATTTCTTTTCCCCTCACAGCTCTGGAAACGTCTGAGAAAATGCCGAACTGATGCTTTCAAAAGGAGGCCATTGGCTGTACTTCATAGAAGACATCCTGCACATACTCATGTAGGTTTGATTGATGATATCTAAAGGAGGCCAGTACAGAGCTGTGTACTGTGTGTGTGTGTGTGTGTGTGTGTGTGTTTTAACTCCCTTGTGCAGTCAGAAACATGCTACTACTTCTAGTGAGGTACTGTAACCATATTGGGTCTCAAACTGTCGTTACCGGAGACAAACCGAGTCGGTGGCAGTGATAAACTGTGCAGGTTACTCTTGCATGACTAAGCCCTTCAAAACACCAACACAGCTCACACAAAAAAGTACAACACCTCAGAATGGCTTTTGAGATTCTGACATCAAAAAGCCAGTGCAGACATGACAGAAGGACTACGAGCACAGAGCCATTACCGAATGGAGAAGGAACTCCCACCAATCCCACCTCTTATCCTCTTCCACGATGACCTCACTGTTTCCTTCCAATATCAGGTGAGATGTGTGATCTCATGGGTCTTCTGCTGCCAATCTCAACTTGTATCTGCGGTCTCATTTTAACCGTTGTTATGACAGGCTGACCACAAAATAGGGATTTATATTTTCACATTGACATCATCGCCATCATATCAGTCCAGAGTCCCCAGTCCAAGAGCACGGCTGGTGAATGTCCTATTCAACTTCTACTATGACCTAAAACTAACACCGCAGAGAAAACTGGAGTCAGTATTACATTAAGAGCTTAAGGGCTGTAGAGAATTATATTTCTCTGGATATCTTAATCCTTATGCATAATTAGTGATTATCAGGGCTCCCTTGCTGAATTAACAAATGTCTACATTGTTAAACCTAGTTCAGATACGGTGGTGCAGGGTGATTTTTGGCAGGCCGGCGTGCATCTCTGACACAGATCTCAGCGGAGGAGGGAGTTAAGGAGGTAGCACATGTATTTCAGGAGTAGACTATTATTATCCAGGAGGCCAACTGCAGTTCTGGGGCATAGTACACAGAGTCCTCAGATGACAGGGGCCCTGGAGGGCGCAGACACTTTTTCCCACTCCCCACTGCTCTCTGTGGCTAGGGGAATATGGGTGGGAATATGTATTGATTTTTACTATTCAAAAACAATGGAATTTGTGAATTCAGTGACTGTTATGAACATCTCAATGCTAGTAGTAAAGAAGCAAACAGACCAAATAACCTAAAAGCAGTCATAGCAGGGTCTAAAAGGGTCTAAGCAGTCAAAAAGTATTCCCTAGAGCAACTTTAAGTGTCATGATTACAGGTGCAACAGTGAGGGTTGAGGGTCGAACCCATAAGTTCTGGGATACTAACATGCTATAGGTTCCAGAATCTCCAAAATTACCAGTTTGTTCCTGCTTTGTACCACCTGACCAGCTGGTTCCTGTCCTGGTTTTGAGCACTAAACACAGTTGCAATGTTATTTCAAGAGCCTCTGGAGGAAAAATTGCACCAGAGAAGGAATAGCATGTCAATAAGAATAGCAATGTCTTTGAACATTGAAGCAACGCAAGTCAAAATGAAGGCTGACTGAAGAAAAAACTTTTGGGAAAGACAAAATCACGCCGTCAGCCATATCCAAACATATGCTCATGAATTGTAAATATCCCAAAGATCATCAAAAGCTGATTGAAGCTAAGTGGGCAGAATTATCTGCTTGTATGCAGATTAGACATCAACCTAATGGGAGGTTAATAAAGCCTCATTCACAAGACTACTGACAAATTTAGGAAACACATCAATATCAAAGTAATGCAAATGCACCTTGTGAAGCCAAATCTGTCAACATTTAAATCCAAGACGATGAGTGTTTGGGAGAACAAAAAAAGCCTAGTTTCAAAACAAAGAAAATTTTAGATTTTTCAGTCTGACTGGATGGAATAGCCCACAGCCTCACATGCAAACGCTGCAGATGGCATGCAATGTGTGAGAAAGGGTGTGTTTGTGTGTATGTGTGGCGCTACTTTCTCACATCCATGGTGCTAGGCGTGCCAAGATCCAGCTCAGCAAGCCGTGGCATGATGGATGGGCATCCCCTGTCAGTCTGGCGCCGGGCAAGGGCACTTTACAATCAACAGACTGGCAAAGACGTACTGTAACACACACTTCGCCACGGTCCTCCTCAATAGCCATCTGTGAGACTCCACACCCCCACCCACACCATAACTCAACAGTGAACGGTGTCATTTTGCAATTGTCTTAAAAGCACTTCAGCAATTGTCTTTAAAGTACTTCAGCTCTTGATGTGATCGCATATGATCACACCTCAGATTCAGACGGGTGTCCTCTCTCTGGAAACGTAGAAGAGAGGTTAGGGTTAAATAGCACTAAGCAGACAAGAAGGAGCGTTGTTCCGTTGAGCATTAAAACACAAACTGAAAACATAGGAGGAGAGGCCACCAGGCCCCGGAGAGGAGTGTTGGGGGGAATCATGAGGGGAAAGCCACACGTTACGCATGGAGCAGACACAGAGATCTCCCAGCATTCCCTACAGTCTGGGTTTGGGTCTCTCCCTCGCTTTCACCGCTCTCCCTGAGCGCGTGCTTTGATGTGTGGGTTAATTAGCACGACGACTGAGGGGGAAGGGGGAGTAGGGGTGGAAGGGGGCACTGCCGTCTGTTTGCTGCTGGTTTTATGACCGCTTCAAACGAAGGTGGAACACCCGACCCAAATGTGAGGTGAGGGCAGATGAGAGGGAGGCCTCCGTCTCACCAACCCTCTTAGCACCACATAAAGAGCCCGTTCTTGGAGGGAAGCACTTGTAAGTCATCAAAATACGGCACTTGTCCTGACTAATGGCAACCTAAAATGGCTCAAATTAAGCTTAGCTGCAGGCCAAGAAAGTTGCCCATGACCTCAGTTTTATCCGTCCCCTCAGATTCCATGTGGCTTTGCCAGAACATTGTTAATTTAGAAGAAAAAACATGCACTGAGCAAGAAAGAGCACAACTTATAATAACATGTATTTCAAGAGTTAGCGATCTGCCAAGAAATGTTAATGTAAAACCGTCTGAGTTCAGCATTCCAGGCCCAGGACTGTTTAACTGTTGCATCCATCAAAGTAGGCAGACAGTATGGGGGAAAACTTGGAGGCTGGCAGGCAGGCGGGAGGGCGGTCCGTCTTGTGAAGGGCAGAGAGGTTGCTGGAGAGCAACTGTAGCAGGGGGACATCTGCTTGCTGTCAGAGAACATGCTGCCTTTCTCACAAACAGCGAAAGGTCAAACCTCGGATCAAACCCCAAGTCTCCTCAATAAAACCCAAGGCTCCCTGTGCATAATTAGAGTTCACATTTCACACGTTTAACACAGACCAACCACTAAAAGTTTTCTCACCTCTGTGCATTTGATACTTGGAATGTACACACAAACAGGGTGTGCCGATCTCTGACCGGCTGGGTTTCTATTCGTTGCACATGTTTTTGACAGCCTCCTCTGTCTGTTTTTGAGTTGTGAATAGTGTGAGAATAGTGTGTAAACTGCATGCTTTTCGATATACCAACTTCCATAAATATCCTGATACACTAAAAACTGATTCTTAATTCTTTAGACCTGTTCCCCTCAGCTTACACTATATGAAGACACTCAATGAACAGTTGCTGCTCAACCACCTAATAATGCACTTTATCTACTACAAAGCATGTACTCTCACTTGGACAAAGAATGCAGGATTTCTGTAAGAATTATGTTATTTGACTTTTGCAGCACTTTGAACACCTGCTGAGTAACGAACTAGCCTATTGCAGATGAGAGTGCACCAGAATGTGGAGACCTGGATCACCGTGTGGGCCCAGTATGTCAGACACGGGAACCTCACATCCGAGGCTGTGGTCAGTTGCACAGTTGCGCCACAAGAAACGGTGGTGCGGTAGTGGCGCAGGTGGTAGAGGAGCCGTTCGGTGACTGCAAGGTTGCAGGTTCGAGCCCCACTCTACCTGACCCCATCGAAATGTCCTTGAGCAAGACACTGAAACCCAAATTGCTCCTGGTTTGCATGGTAATCCCCTCCATCGTAGAAACGTAATTTCGATTCCTCTGTATGTCCAGTATATGTAGAGAACTGACAATAAAAGAGACTTAACTACTCTCTCATGTGCTGTTCACCTTGCACATCACAGACACCACTGACTCATGCGGTTCTCTGGTAACACTGCAATTGTGAAATGTATCCAGGATGAACAGGAGGGGGAGTAAATGAGTTCGGTAGTAGACTTTGTGTGATGGTTTAGCCCACAGTGAGCCAATGTCATTTCACCATGTCCTTCATAAGAGACTGCACAAGATCACAAACTTCATTTAGAACCTGATTTTAACACCTCCAAAATACAGCCAATAATAACAACCCATGAGCAGCTCATAGTTTTTTTTTATGTGTTCTATCAAATTATTGTGGGAACATTTCTAATGACTAATTATGCCAAATCCAAAATGATCCCAAAACACTCTGTGACTAAGACATCAGCAACAATTCTCTCACTTGAAAACACCATTGATCCAAAACTAGCACAGCAAGTGGGTTTTAGCTGCATAGTCAGAAGAGAAAGTTGGCTCGGGATTTGTGATGCATGAACGTGTGACAATCCATGTGTGACACGGTTGGGAGAACAGCTTACAGTTGGCCGGCCAACCAGCCAACATTTGCTCATTCCAGCGCTGTGACGGGCACTTCCAGCCTTTCGTTTCAGGCTCTCAGAAACGGCCTGACCTCCTTTTTGCTCAACAGGGCTGACGGGGTCTTCATCACGCCCCTGCTTGCGCTGCGGCGCTCCCATTAGTCACAGGCGCTTGGGTTTCACCGAGCGGCTGAACCCCACGACATGCCGAGCAGCGAGCCAGGAGAGAAAGCCTGGCGGAGCCGGAGGCCTGCTCTAAACATTCCCCCTTGAGCACGGAAGGCCACGGATCAGGCTGTGCCAAGAGGCAGGAGGTCTACTAAAGCGTGAGGAATTTCGACCACGGCTTTAGAAAGACATTTAACAACAAGCCAACATACACATACAATGGAACATTTCAAAATTACAATACACAGTCTAAGGTTCAAAGTCAAGGCAAAAGGCAATTTGCTTATCTGTCTGCAATACCTCAGTAGATGTTTGGAAGAGAAGCTGCAACTTTTGACTGATGTTGAACACAGTTTGGGATAACTACTGTAGCAGGCTAAGATCATAAATAGAAGATATTAGCTCCAGGATTCCTCAACAGATATGTTCCCTTTCTGATGGACCTACCAGATTCTCGACTTGAGCCATATGGTTCCTCATATCCTAGAAAGGAGGGTGGGGGAAACAAAACTAAGACCAATAAATCCATAGAAGATTTCAGTATAAAACACACAGAGAGAGAAAGAGACAATGCACACACCCCTATAATTTCAATACACACAGACACAGACATACAGGTAATAGAACCAGGATACACCAGCTTCTGTTCAAACAGTCACTTACTCTTCTTCTGTTGGTTAGAGTAAGGGTAGCTTTTGCCAGGGTCTGGAGAGTAGCTTCTGCTGCTGATGCTGGAGCCCGAGCGACTGTGGGGGGAGGGAGGCACGTCTTTTCTGACAGGAGAGCGGTCACGGGAGGGGGGAGCAGGGCCTTTACGTCTGAACACCTCGTGGTCCTCCCTCATGGAGAAAACATTTAACATCAACTATTAGAACATCTGTTCTGGAAGCTCTATATATTCCTATATACGCTGGCTACATTGGTACATTTCTCAACCGACAATACCCGGTCAACATACTGGTCAAAGGCTATTGGTAAAGTTGGTGTCTGCTTGCCACATTGGCAACCAAAAACCACCAAACGGCATTCGACACCAGCTGTACAAAACATTGGCACTTTTTCTTAAACAAGTGGTTTTAGTTAGTCTCCATTGCAGAAGGAAACTCACTTTGACTATCGTGACTTACTGTGACTTGACACTGTGACTTACGATCTATCCAGGCTCCTGAGGGCCTGCATCAGGTTGTCATCTCCACTAGAGGTGGACATGGTGTGTAGAGGAGCCAGTCTCTGGCCTTTCGCTGCAGGTGGGGCAGGTACCCGGCTACTGGACCTACTGAGAAACATGGAAATAGAGTGACGTTTCCGGCAGAATCCGCACACAAGAGCAAAAAACTGCCGATCAATTCAATTCCAAGTCCTTTTAATAGCCTGCCCACAGAGACTTGCACATCCAGAGAGAAATATTGGAAAGTAGACACCACCATAATACAACTCAACAGCAGTTTGAGGATCAGAAGAACCAAAATGACAAAAAAAATAATACTAATAAAACATTGTTTACAGTGAGGCATTGGCTCAGATCAAAACCCTTATTTGAAGATATTATGTCTAATATGTTTTTGATGACTTATGGCGGAGTGAAAACTATGGCTGCCATCTCATAACGGTTGCTCCAAAGCCCCTTTCAGGTTAAGAGCAAGGGCAATTGAGTGTGGCCTTTGCAACTCTCCTTTACACTTTAATTAGGGTGTTTATTTTGATAGCATTCCCCCTTGCTTTTAAGGTCAACATAGGGGCCTGTCAGCCTCAAGCACCCTGACACGGGAGAGTGCTCCTTCTGACCTCTTGGCTGCTCAGATGGGGGGGGTTAGAGCCAAGGGGGGTGGGTGTCTGGTGAGCCTAGTGCCCCTTGCCACATAGGCTGGGTACGCCACAGATTGAGTATGCAGTGCTCTGAGCCGTGTCGGACAGGCCGACTTCCCAATTTGCCACAGTAATGGCTAACCACCACCATAAAGTATGCTTACCTTCTCCAATTTCACACATCAAATATTTGGTTGGGACTAGGGAGCTGCCAATTTACAAGTGAGCTAATAAATGCTAATGCGCTAATACAAACCAGACAATGGTCTTCTGGCCTTTCTCTCGGTCTTATTTAGCTATATCTACCCAATGCAGCAGTAAAAATCACTGAAGCCTTTATTGGCAGTCGCTCCATTGTCCTGGCGCCCAAAGCTTTCGATCTGGCCGGCCGACCATCAGCCGCTATACGACGTGCCGTAGAGCTGATTGGCGGCATAAACAAATCAATGGCACCTGGTTTCCACGACCTCGGCCTGACCTGGGCCTGTAGCCCAAACAAAGAGCAGGCTTTACGTGGGCCTCACGCTTTAATGACGCCTGACCCGTTTGAAGTAGCCCAGCCACTGCTGCTGCTGCTGCTGCTTGCTTGGAGAAAAAAAAAGCTTTTTTGAAAGGAGGCTCTGTCTCCTGAACAGAAAAATCTTCTCAATATGATTATGCCACTTTACAACTACATTCACATGATAACAGTAAACAGGCCTGTTATAGACATTCTTAAAATCCTAACAGTCTTTAAATGTTTCTTCTAATGAAGCAGACAGTGTACCTCCACCATGTTATCTTAACTTTGTAAGGTTAACACACATTTTATCTTTTCTTGCCATCTAGTTAGTGTGCTTTCTTGGGAAGGGCCATTAGTGTCACTGGAGGGATGGCATGATAATCTGAGTGGTTATTTGAAGAATCTATGGCAAGCTTGAACAGGTGCTAGTGACACAGATATGTGGGTCCTCTTGCACTAGATGAAACAACAATAGCCTCTGAAACACAGCGATACAGTAAAGGCTCCAACAGGGGTCTCCCCACCCACAAACACACACACACACACACACACACAAAAAGCACCCATGCAGCATCAAGGAAAAACAAACATGGCTGCTCTTTCATGCTCAGCACAGAAGGCAACTGTTGAACTCTAGGAGGGAAACATGCCACAGCGATTCAGCTTGGGCTGCTGAGACTAAATTTGGAACTCTGCTCTCAGCACCTGTAAACCTTTGGGGAGGCATTGTCAACGATAATTGGAACCATAGTTAATCGAAGCCATAATGTATATAAACCCACCATAAACCATCAAAAAACATGAGTTACATGCAAAGACAGGGTATTTTAAGTTTAAAATATAGAGATAAATACAACACACACCACAATTTAGATAATAGGGAACCTTTCCCAATCACAAGTTGCAGCTGATTACGTCCTTCTCTTTAATCATGCTAACGACTCACAATCCTGCGAGATACATTGGCAACCAGCCCACACACAATATATTAAACAAGTAATTATGGCTTCAGGATGCTTTAGAGCAAACCATTAAAATGGGCTGAGGGTTTGTGAGGTGACTTTGATGGTTAAGAGGGTATGTGCGTTTGGAGGGGGTGGGTGCAATGGTTGCCAACTAGTTGCACTTCTGGCACTTCACAGGGTGGCCAGCGAGCTCATTAGCGAGTCCTCATCATCTGGTCTGGTCTGGTCTGGTCTAGTCTGGGCGGGAGGGGGAGAGAGCGCGGCACAAAGGGGCAGATTGAGCTACATATCTTCCTTTGCTCTGTAGGCTCTCCAAAACCCGTTGCCAGACACATTACCACATTGGGCCCTTTCTCTCAAAGTGCCTGTGTGTGAGTGTATGAGTCACACGAGAAACCTGTGTGTGACACGAGAAACCTTAAACGAATTCTAAACCTTAAACGAATTCTAAATTATGAGGAAGCATTCCCTTATGAAATAATCCAACAATCCTTACTGCAACATCAAAACTGCAGTTCAAAAGTATTACTCCAGTTGATCCAATATTTTAACCACAAAAAATACTCCAAAAATACTACATTTTACCTCACACTGCACCACTAGACCAGAAATATTTTTCTATAGGGATTTTTACCTCTTACATTGTGCACATGGCCATGTTATACAGGATAAATTACAATAACGCCACTGTTTCCATGTTGACCACATCTTTTTCCAAACTTCTGCAAAATCTGAATTCTGACAATTTCATTGGCCCAGAAGAATAACCACTGCCAGGTAATGCTTTACATATGACTTTACACTGTTTGACTCCACATGTCAGAACATCATTTAATAGCCTGCCACAGTGGATTAACCTTGTATTTGCGAGTCCAAATCCCCTTTTCAATTTGAATAGGGATCAAAAACTGACACATTGCTGTGGTGTCACAGGTTTGTAGCTAAGAATGGCTTAGCTCATACACTGGAATAGACACATTATGCATCAAACCAAATTGTGTAAGCCTTGCCTCTTGCAATAGGAATTTATATTTCAAGTCTGACAAAAGAACAACACTGTACGATGTACTATTTGTCAAAACAGGCCTTGAAAAGCTGATTTTAGAATAGACAGACACATAAAATAGCCTGAGACTTCGCTTACACCAGGTGTGTGAGAATTCCTTGCTTCTGCATGACTCTGAGCAGGTCTGTGGTGAAGGGTGCACATTCGGGTGTAAGCTGCGTATGTGCACTGTGGCCAAGGGGACGCACACTGGTGCCCTTTGTCCTTCTGGCTGGCCTAGACAAGTCTGTATGGATAGCCAGGAGAGACCAGGAAGGAAAGGGGTGGAATCTGGTATGCAAGAGAGTGTGTAGTGTCTAAGTATGTGTATGTATGTGTGTGTGTGTGTGTGTGGTCAGGTTAATGCTGCAAGCAAGCAAGATTCTTGATCCTGCAACCATGTTGCTGTCTGGATGCCAGAACCCTGCCCAGAGAGTGAGGGATTTTCTCATGTGATTCAGGAGACGAATTTCAGATGTCTGTATCTGAGCTGGACAAAAGCATGTGTTAGGCACATGCAATGATGCTAAATGCTTTGAATCCTTGATTGATCACTGCATATGCAGACCCAGTGAGGCATCATTCAAAGTCAACAGCAGCCTGAGTCCACGCCAACACATGGGGGTTGTTCAGTGTAGATTTATCTAAGAAACCCGGACAAGCGTACAACTCAAATGGATGTCAAATGCAGAGATGGCGAAAGGCTTTCCATGTTTGATTAATGGTGTGAAGCACTTGAAGAAACAGAGACATAGTTTAAAAAAAATGCTCCACATTACCAATTCAATACTTCGATTCAATTCTCATGTTATGTCAAACAAAAAGGGGTCTATCGCCATCTGCTGGTTACAACCTGAACTCATTCCACTGGTTATCATGAGCTCTGTGATATGTTTAGGAACTATTTAAAAATAGTTAACTAATCCATTGCGTTTCATAGAATGCACATGCAGCATGTTATAGGGTTCTGGGCTATCCATGCCCAGTTTTATTTTCCGAATGGTTAGCTTATTTAATTTCCAATCGCTCTTTCAGTTAACAAGGTACACTCTCCATCCAAACACTACATCTGACTTCCCCGGGAGCCCTTTAAATGCAAGTCAAACAGCAAAATCATTCCAAGGCTGAGTTCCCACACTTGGTCAGGTAGCCAGCGTACCACCCACACAGTGCTATGCTTGGCGTCCATGTCGCACACCACTTAGTAGAGCTGTTGTTTTGCCGGCCTACTTGCTCCCCCTTGGGGCTGGCAGCCACACAGTGAAGCCATGCATGATTTGGAAAATGCTTTTACGCCACCAATGCCAAGTCTCCCTTCCTCACAAGGTGCAAGTCACAGGAGAGACTGAGTTATGTGTTAATTGCTAAAACCACAAGAAATTTGAGGTAAAAAAAAATCAAAACAGCAATTTGCCAATGAACAGAAAAGAGCAATGCAAAGAGCAATTTTTCAAAAAGTAAGGAATTTTAAAGAATTTACCTGAACTCAACCTGGCGACCAGCCAGTGGTTCTTCCCTGGGGGTTCGACAGTAGGGATAATGCTCCTCCTAAGAGTATTAGTTACTTATTAGTTAAGTTACTTATTACAACAAAGACTTACATTGGATGCATGTTTACTTACATCAAGCTATTACTTCATAGAAAATATAGCTTATTATTTACCAGACACTGAAAACCATTACCTTCGGCATTTTTTCATAATATGGACATTGAATAATACCTAAAGATAAAATAAAAACTGAGACACATTGTTCTTCTAAGTGTATTTAAATGTGCTAACTGGCGTGACCACTTACTCTTTCATATTGATGTGGAGCATTTCTGCGCTCATTCCCAAAGTGCATGCCTTCACTGTGATAACCACGTTGATCTTCCCCATGGTAACCTCTCTGTTCTTCACTGTGGTAACCTCGCTGGCCATTTACTGGATAACCTCTTGGACCACCATAACGTTGACCTTCATAGTCACCCCCTCTGTCATAATCGTCCTCTGGCTTAGGGAGATGCTCGTACGATGCTCGTCTCTCTATGCTCACAACCCTTTGATAAGAGGGCTGCTGAAGAAAGCCAAAATGTAAGTTAACATTAAGTGTAACGTGAATGTCTTTAAAACCAAAGATTCTAGAGCGCTCTAGAATATTTGTTTAAAACTGCTGAATCTTTGGTTTTAACCATAGACTGTATGGTTTTTACTTACCATTCTTTCGGCCAAGCGCTGCTCATAGACTTCTCTAATGGTACGCTCTCTCCTAAAGGACACTACAATTAAAGTAGAAATTAATACATCAATTGTGAGAAAATGTTTTTATACATCAATTGTGAGAAAATGTTTTTAAGAGGTACAACAATCTGCAGTTTTTATGCAGTAATGAAGTATTTGGGGTCCATTGCAGTGTGCAGTAGGCCTACTTTTTGTAGTATTTTTCACAAATGCATTTTTCTTTATGTCCAAAAAATGCTGTCTTGATACTGCAGTACAACGCAGGATGTTTTCATCCCCAATTTAACTATACTTACTATTTTCTTTAGTTGATGTCGACCGTTTTCTCTTATTGATGCCGTTAACGTTACTTTTCTAGAAGGAATTTCCTTGAAAAATAGAGAAGGATCCATTACTGCTGTTGTTCTTAGCCAACTGGTTCTTAACTTCAGAATCAACATTTATGTTACGCACCAATCTCAATTAACGTTATAACATTTACGTTAGGCTATGTGGAATCCATAATTCAGACTAGATCTATAACTCGCAAACGATTTAAGTTTATGCAGCAATTTAATAAACACGCATGGCAAGCTTATACGTGGTTGCAACGAGTATCACTTGCATTAACTTAAGGTAGAACAAGTAACGTCCATGTGCATGCAATGCATGTGATCACTTACATATTTTATTGATCCTTAATTGCTATAAATACATCTTTTCACACGTGATCAGCAATTTATCTTTGTTAACGTTAGCAAGCGGTATGTTTTCCTATGAGTTGTTCCTTCTTCTTCAGTGGTGTTTAACGGCAGCTGGTATCCAATTTGTTCCATTGCTGCCCCCTTCAGTGCTATTCCATGATTACATTCAGAGTGCAGTAGGCCTATCTTAGTTGATCCCATTTCAAAGATAGTTCCCACTGACATTTCTTTCATGCCTAATTTCCTAAAGTTTTTGCGTTACTTCCATTGTATTTACTGCAATCTCTGGCTGTTGACTTTCTAGGCATAAACCATTTGATGTTTTTTTTTTATGAAAAGTGTGTTATTACGGTCAGTGCGACCAAATCCCAACCTAAACATAGTGACATTCTTCTTTTTCCATCCTCTACTTTCACAGGTTACTGAATCAGTTAATGTTAATGAGAATAATGTCTACCCTTTATTCTTCTGCTCCAAGCACTGCTGGCATTTTACGTTAACTTGTTTTCAGACAATACACTTGCCCACTGTTTTGGACAGGCTGCTATTGATGTCTGTGTTTTCTTTTTCTTTTTTTCCTTTTTTTTATTTTACAGCAATAGCCTATCCACTTTTTCTTTTTTCTAGGTTTCCTTTAAACCAACATGTGCAGAAACCCACATCAATGTCAATTCTTTATTGCTTTTTCTTTTATTGCCAATATAATCAAGTCTATCACCTATCACCTATTCTATGGGTAATGGGACGAAGGACAAAAATAGAATTAGCCTAATTGACCCCTTACGTCACTCTGTATTTATACATGTGTTGACAATAAAGTTGAATCTAATTTAATCTAATCTAATCCAACAAATACACTCAAAGACAGGGGTGGGCAAACTTTTTGACTCGTGGGCCACAGTGAGTTATATAATTTAATAAAGGGGCCGTGCCAGGAGCAGATAGATGTAGTGTTTGTGTGAAGTAATATAAATGACATGTAAAGGCCATTATATTTCACAGTTTTGGCCTTTAATAGGTGGTAAAGCATGGGTATACAAGGCTTTTTTAAATGCATTAACAACAGTTTGCAGAAATTGCAGGGAAAATACTAAATAATGGTTTGAAAAATGTTATTGAATATAATTTCAAAAGGTTTGGCGGGCCGGATTAAAAAGCCATATGGGCCGTATATGGCCCCCGGGCCTTAGTTTACCCATGCCTGCTCTAAGACAATGTCCATTGGAACAAGAAAAAATAATCAAAATGTTACATCCTGGCCATTAAAGGTGCTCTATGAGATGCTGCAGGTTTTTAGTGCAATTTCATTTTTGTCTCAAATTGTAGAAATCTCTCCCCATTAGCATAATCACAACAGTTGAAATACAATAAGCATGCAATAGGTTAACATGCAGTAAACATTTCTGACTTTTCAGCTCTCTACACACGTACCTTTCTTGAATATTTCAGTGCCAAAACACCCAATGGCAAAAAGCAACAGAATGTACTAAAGACAGACCAGTTGTAGTAGGAGGAAATATCCGCAGGTGACTGCTGAGCTTCCACAGATGACATGGTTAGGAAAGTTAATTGTTTACACAAAAGCTTCAACCATTAAAGCAGATATGGAGTCTAGGTAGGTCTGGTATTGGTGAATAGGTCTAGGGATATACAGGCTTTACAAACCCTTTACAGCAGTGGTCCCCAACCCCCGGGCCGCGGACCGGTACCGGTCCGTGGATCAATCAATACCGGGCCGCACAAGAATTAATTATTTATTTCTGTTTTATTTATTATCTGAATCGAGCGGTCTTATTTTGAAACGTCTTTTATTGTGAAATGACCGTATTCTCCTCTCTGTTACATCTCCTCATTTGAGCGCCAAATTTCCTCATTTCCTCCTCATTTAACCCAGCAAAATGAGTAAACAGGTGTCTTTGGAAAGTTTCTTTGTGAAAGGGAAAAGGCACAATGAAGAGAGAGAAGAGCAGCCTACGACTTCCAAGAAAAAGAAAGGTTTTAGCAGCCAGTACCAAGAGTCCTACTTGAAGTAGGGATTTATCGTGACAGGTGATTCCCACACACCAAGCCCGCTCTGCATAATATGCGGTGACCGGCTCTCAAATGAGGCAATGAAGCCTTCAAAACTGCATGTAAACACCATAGCAACCAGTATCAGCGCGTTAGGGCCGTGGTCGGTAACACAGAGGTGAGGGAGAAGGGAAAGGAGAGGGGAATGGAGAGTTTCTGAGTGTCGGGCACGCAAACATACAGGAGATTCATTCACGGGCGACCAGAGAGTTTGATGTTATAATATCGTTATATTGTTGGAGCAATCCCCCCCCCCCGGTTTAAATTGTCAAGCGTTGACTGGTCCGCAGTTAGAAAAAGGTTGGGGACCACTGCTTTACAGAACTATAATACCATCTCTCCAACCACAAAGACGCGGAAAGTCAGAGTTTTTTTTCAAAACCACACAAGGCATGCAAACACTCAGCTGTGCTTCTTCCACTTCTCACTGAAACAATTGCAGGTCCGGTCACCAAGCAGAGTCATAGAAGTCGAAATTCATACATTTACTAGAAATTAAGTCAGTCAGTTACAAAAACTGGAGGTGGATCTGTGCTATTTGTCATAACAATGCACAAGCAACCAGACACCTCATTCACTAAAGGTATTGAAGCAGAATGGTGCCCTGCGTGTGTGGTAGTCTAATCATACAGTGAGTCCCTGGCTGGGAAAAATGGACAGTCCATTCCTCAACTTGGCCAGAGACTTAAACACTTAGTTAATAGTTGGATTATTCAACACATCTGATGAACCTATGCATCCATATACCCACTTGTGTTCTCAGTGCAGTGGAAAATAATTTAGGTTCCAGGAAAAAAGAGAGTTAGCAGGTTGAATATAGTAAACTTCCTGTTGAAGGCAAGTGAAAGCCAAATACCTACAAGATGACCTAGTTCAGAGGAAAACAGCTTGAATCCATTATAAGCACAAACAACCCATTGCACTTACTGCATATATAGAAATTTCTAGCAGGTAAATATTGGGCTGAGTGTCTGAAGGCTGAAAACAGCATTACCCCACCTTTGGCGTGTAAGAATGTGCTGCACATGTGGCTCATTAGATGGGCAGACAGACACATAAGACAACAATAATCCATTAACGCCAAATCCATATGAAGAAGTCAGTATTTTTTTTTTTTTTAACTCACTCACTGAGATTCAGTTGTTCCACACCTAGCTTAATCGTCAGTGTATGCTGGTGAAGATGAATGAACATTGCCCTGTTGGTGTTGGTCTTTAATGAAACTGATCCATGTCACAAAAAAACAGTCAATTTACAGTCATTATGAGAAGTGACTGATGAAGCAAATGGTCACTGACCATATGAGATTTAATTTCTTATGTAGTCTATGTTTTGTAGTTATGTCATTGTCAAAACATGCTTGTTACTTCTGTCTTAATGCATTTGAGAACATTTACCAGTATTTTAGGTTGATAGCAATATAAATGTGCCTTCTCAGCATTAAGGCCTATCACCGCATGGGTGTGGCAATAGTAGCAAATTCTGTAATCGTTAGAAGTCTATTTGATTGATTTTTTATTAATCCAAGAGTCTTCCTATGGTGAGGGTTTCTGTTTTCTTATGGTGGAACAAGCATTATTTTAAAATCATTTAGTATCTAATATTTAGGCATATCAAATGCAAAGGTGGCAAAGTTACACACTTTTCATACTCAAATAAAAGTACACGTGGCCTAAAACAAAACTGGTAAAGGTGTATATACTGTCTTGTCCTGCCTTACTCAAGTAAATATAAAAAGTACAGGTGCTAAGTGTACTTAAAGTATAAAAATAAAACTAAAGTAGCCTACAGGGATATATGCTTCTTTTGAATGACTATTTGGATGGTTGTTTTTGGTAAAGGAAAAGTCTTCAGCCTTATGCCTCTATAGATTCGATTCTACCTGCAAATGCATTAAGCTAACCAGTCGTTAGCTTGTTTTTAAATGCAAGAGAAGAAAGTATTGATATGTTGATATAAATGAAAGGTACTGACACTTGAAAAAGCTACTTTAGCAGTATTTGTACTTAGTAACTTTCTATCACTGCTTTGGCCAATGCATAGAATATGTAGCCTATAGGGTTGAGTGGATTTCCAAAACCAAGAAGGGCTTTTCTGTTTTTCACATTTTACAAAGGCTTAGCCTTAGAATTGGTTACCATCATAGGCCAATTCCCAAATTTGGTAGACATCTCTTAGGCTTAGGCTTTTACATCTTCAAAGTGGTGAGTTAAGAATAGCATGATGTTTAGCCGACATAACTGTGATATGACATCAGAGGGGGCCTGCTTATCAACCGGTTATGACATCTGACAATTAGTTTTATAGGTTTGCATTTTATTTTTGGACTCTTATATTGAATTTTTTTTTTCAAGTGACACGGAAGTGACCACATTTTTGTCTGCTTTCGTTTGCTGACAGTTGTATGCGCGCTCATGCCATGGCAAGAGCGCGCACCTACGTCCTGTCGATAGAGGGAGTGCGCATCCTCCGAAGAGCTTGGAGAAGCAAGAGAACCCGGCTGCCGCCGCCGAGCTGCCGCTGCTGCTCAGGGGAAGCAGGAAAACATCATGAGCTCCAGGAAGGGTAAGAGAAACTCAGTCTTATATAAGACTTACGCGTCGCCAAAGCAAGAAATTAGTACTATCATCACACGAATATACTTGTGTTTGTGACATTTTTGAACGATGCTCTACCGGCAAGACTGTCTCTCATACGACTGTGTTGTTTCCCTATCCTTCTTCCCATCTTCCTACCCTCATTCTTACTTGGACCTTGTTCCCCTGCCCCACACATCGTTATATCACTCAGTAATGGCCATCCAGGCCCGAAAGAGGAGGCCGAAAGGGAAAAAAGACAAGACAACCCATCATCGAAGGTAAGCAGGGCGGCGGTCTGGACAGACTGCGTGTGTGTGTGTTTGTTTTTGTGTCCTGTAGTGACAGGGTTTTCTCCATACGACATTGTTGATAGCGTGACTCCCTGTTTATAGAATGGCATATGGAAGGCTGGAAAGACGCTGGGTTTGCGCATGTATGTTCTCATGCAAGAACGCACTGTTGGCCATGGTGCAGGTGCTAGTATTGACTCCCTTTCCAGGGTCTCCACATTAGCTTATCTGGGCAGTCCAACTGTGTATGGTGTCGGAAGTTGCTAATGGCAACGATGCGCGACCTGACGCTGGATGCATATGTTTGTTTTCTGTTGCAAGTTGAATGCTAGTTACAGCTTTATTGTTTACTTGTAACGTCTGTCTTATCTGTGTTTTAATCTGTTTAGTGTTCGTGCTGCAGCGAGGACTGTTGTGCTCCAGTGTAGGGGGGAGGTTGCGCAGATTGAATGTGACAGATGTGACCGCTCTCGCTGAAGTGATTTACATGGATACTGGTGTTGTGGGGAAAACATAGTAGATTATTTCAAGTTGATGTTATCGGCGTAGACTACACAAAGCATCGAGGAATCCCAGTAAAGAGGTCTAACCTATAATATAGACTGGGGTTATTCTGACCGTGTTATCGGTGGGCGTGTTTCAGTCATGTAGAGTAAAACTGCCGTGCGACAGGAGAGTGGAAGTTAAAAGAAGCACAGAGCAGCTTTTTCCTCAATGAGCACACGAATCGGCTAAGCGGGTGTAGAACCGACTTCATGGCACCACACCATTGGACCGACGTCACAGGTTGTCACTATCATCAATTAGGTGATTCCAAGGTTCTGCCCACACAGAAGCTGTGGAATTTACTGGAAATGTCTGGAGCTTGTATAAGCCTCAGCCATAGGTATTCAAAGGCAGTAGTATTAAAATCACGTCATTCACTGCAAGTGAGCTTACAAATGGTGGGTGTGCTAGTCTGTCTATGGGTTATTACTATGTGGTTGTTATGTAACATCAGGACGTGATTATGAACAGTGTATTTTAGAAGGAGTATTTTTTAGGCTAATGAAAGTATCAGTTCTCACTTGTTAACTTGTTAATACTGCATTTAAGTCAGGCTGTTGCTAAACATTGGTTAAGCGTGTTTTCTTACAGTGTAATAATTCAAGTTCAAAGCAACCTTGGGTTCATAACTTGGCTTTTGATTCTATAAATAATAGCAAATAACCCACACATCCAAGTGTGAGTTAGGTTTTAAATCATGTTTCTTTTTACACTGACAATTAGTCTTATGTGTGTGGATTGTGTATCACTTTGGCATTCATGTCATTCTGATGAAATATTTCTGCATGTGAAACTGGTACTACATTTGTGTCACAATGTATACGTTGGACTCACTCCTGGGGGGGACTGATTTCATTGACATATGAAATGTCCTGTTACTGCTGATGTCTTTGAAGCACCACCAGAAACAAGGCGCATGGTGTCACTCAAAAGACAGGAAGAATAGGGACTTTCAGCAAACCCCATCAGAAAAGTTCACGAGGCAGAGATGACCTGTATGAGTGTAGCGTATGACGAGTAGAAGATGGTGTGTGAAGTGTCTGTGTGACAAACCTTGTGTGAGATATTTATGGGGCATCTCTATTAAACCATTACTTGCTTAACATAAAGGTTTATTTTATTTATCTTGATCAAGTACAATCTCATTAAGATGATACCAGATGTTTTGAATATCATCCTCATTTCTGTAGTCTTTTGATGCTTTGTAAATCATTTTGATTAGCTTGCATTGAACACAACAATTGCCTACATGTTTAGACCACATAATTGCACAGATGTAGGCCTAGCTTATATTTTTCAGGTCTCCCAAGTGTTGCATGTTGTATGAAGTATAAAACTGCAGATAGTAAGAATGGTTTTCTCCATCGTTGATCCCTTTTTCTTTGTGATGCCACTACTTGAATGGAAAGAGTATTGACAAGGCATGAGGGATGGGAAGGGAAGGTTCATTGGGAGTTCACTTTCTGTACAGTAATTATGCCCTCCCCTCTTCCACACACAAACACACACACACACACACACACAAACACACACACACACACAATTGAACAATCAGAAGTAAGGAGATAGTAATGTGATGAGAGGCTTGTTGTCCTACTGCACTGCATTTTTGGTGCCTTTTGGGGCCACTTGGACAGTTTCCCCAACATCACAAAGCCCAAGGAAAAGCAGGGCGGCTGCTGGATTCATCACTCGCCACAGACAGTAAACGTTTTGTTCTGGGTGGTGTGCCTTTTGGCGTCACTCATGGCTGCTGCAATGGTAGTGAGCATGTGCCATGTGAGGTCGTTGCGTAAACAGAAAGATTCAGCTGTACTGTATGTGATGGTTTGTATGGTTGTCTGTGTGGTTTGTTTTTTTAACTAGGCCTAGTGTTCCTTTTTGTTAGGTCCAAAGCTGCCATATCGTTATACAAACAAGAAGTTTAATGCAGTGGGCAGAAAAAGTTTTTGACCATTTGATCATTGTGATACAGTATCTTTCTCACAACTGTAATATTGTATAATTTGAAGGATTTGGTTTCAAAACAAATGTTTGTTTTATGTTATGGGAAATTAATATGCCTCACTGGGCCCATGTTATGATGACTGATGAGTGAATCTTGATTGATGTAGGTACACATTGCATTGCAAGCCGCATTGATTTTCGTATAAGGTTTCTCCTGTCCCGAGACACAGATGACACTGTAGTTGGCGTGGTGTGTGTCCTGTTTGTCCCTGGCAACGCAGATAAGTACTGTCACACAGGCACAGGCTTCATTATAGTGCCTATCCCCCGATAGCCTCTCCCTCTCTCTCTCTCTCTCTCTCTCTCTCTCTCTCCCTCTCCCTCTCTCTCTCTCTCTCTCTCTCTCCCTCTCTCTCTCTCTCTCCCTCTCCCTCTCTCTCTCTCTCTCTTTCTCTCTCTCGCTCTTTGTCTGATGGGGGAATTGATCCTCCCCTCCCCCATTCTCTGACTGGTGCAGCCACTAAGCATATTTTCCTGCGAGTGGAAATGTCATTGGATCCAACTGATGAAAGATTTGGTACATGACGTTACTTCTTGATGTCAAAGGAGCCTATTGTGTGTAAGTTTTAACTAGAGATTCAACTGGAGATTCAGTTGGTTTTGAATTCTCTGTGTTCTACTGGTGGCCAGTTATGTTATAACATTAGGTTATACATCATAGGAGAAAGTCATCTACTATGTATGTAGAGTCTGTCAAATCATGTGTCATAATGCTGTTTATTTGTTGTATTATTGCGTATAGTTTTTACCCAGTGCATTCAAGAAGCAGCTTTTCTCATGATTAAGAGTCAATGAGTTATGTCATTCTGTAGCAATGTTAGTGCAAAAAAGCTAAATTAGATTGCGATTGCATCAGATTGCTAGCCTGGCTTGCGCGACAAAGCTCATGGGAGCTTAGTCTGGCCATCCTACCATACTAAACGTCTTCTGGGAGTCCATCAGATGCCTCTGTATACTACTTGATGAATCTATAACCAATCACACTCATTCTGATGACGAAGGTGTAAGCTCGTTTCTCATTGGTGCCCACAGATTTGGGAAAAATAATTCCTCTAAAACGGCAGCCTGGCCAGACTGCTCGCGAAATTGAATGTAGCGTCACACGAAGTATGGGCGGGCCCAGGCTATCAGATTGCTGGTTAGCAGTTTGATGTATGAAACTGTCATAAATGTATGTCATCATACTTTTATAAGCCATGCCACAGAATGTTTTCAGAACACAAATAGGGTCTCTATATTACAACATGGTTTTCACTGACAGCAAGAAAACAAGGGAGTAGACATCTCAAATTAGAGAGATGTTCTTACTGTTGATGCATTTTTACCCTGTATGTGGGGGTAGATATTGTCTACTGAGCTGAAGATTGTTTGTGCAGAACAGGTTGTGATGGGCCATATAAAACCTGAACACTTCTGCTGTTGTGTTTGTCGCCCTCCCACCCAAGCAGGTGCAGGCGTAGGCTAGCGCTCAATAGCCAGAGCCCTCTGGATTAGAGCAGCAGTAACCATCTAAAATTAGCTTGGAGAAGCCACAGGGATTTCTACTGTATCTCAGCATGGAGATGCCATCACATATGCTTACACGAAAATGATCCAGGCAGAGAGAAATGTAGCGAGCAGGCTAATGGTCTAAGTAATTAGATTTAAGAAGTTTTGAATGACCTGTGGCCCTTGAGCTTAGTGCAGTGGCTCAGCCTAATGTTGTTTTGAAGGGACGGGCAGATATTTTATTAATTGTGCCTATTTTATAATGTCAACAACATTCCAATGCAATTAAGAAAAAATTAACATTATGGGTGCATAACTTCATTCAAAAACTTAATATTACAGTTTATGAATATTTTTGTTCACTGTTTTCCCTGAATCATGTTTTTCTTTTCTCATGTTTATAGAAAACCAGCATTAGTGCTGATTCAAGCTTTGAGAATTCTTTTTAGAGCAGTGAAGCAATACAATTAAATATCATAATTAAATACACAAGGCTTTGTCCTTTCTCCATATATATGCTGAAAACAACTTAATACAGATGACAGAGCAACACCGCTCAGTCTACCCATCATAGTGAGGAGCAGGCCCACTGGGGCCTGTGCGACTGACAACACCACTCTAAGAATGAGACAGACTAGTCCACTTGCATTATAATGTTCATCCTCAAGAGCAGACACAGATTGAGATCAGAATGTAGGCTATTGTAGATTGGATTGGTCGCAATGGAGACAAATTGAGTAGGAGAGATGGTGAAGCTGTACAGTACTGTATACATTTAGCAACAAGAGATGATAGATGGCTCTGAGTCCAAGATCCACTCCAAACAAGCCATTCCTCTATCTCTATCTTTTCTGTCTCTTTTTTTTCTTTCACCTCTCTCTCTCTCTCTCTCTCTCTCTCTCTCTCTCTCTGCCTCTCTCTCTGTAAAACAGAGTGGAAGCCAAGAGCAGCTCTCCAGAACTCTGTCTGAATGTGGAAGATGAGTGAATGCCAACGTATGTGCAGTCCTCTTTCTGTCACGCTGCCATGCTGTTATCTCTCTCCTGTAAGCTGCGGGCAGAACCTGGAGATGAGGCTGAGCCAGTGTCCAAAGCCAAAGGCTCCCACAGTCCCATCTTCATTCACAGACACTGAAGACTGAAGGATCTGGCTGTGTTTTATTAAGTCTTTACATTTTGTTGATTAGCAGTTAACATCTTTTATCTATAGGCAACGTATGCTGGCAGGTTTCGGGAAAGATTCTAGTGGCGTTGGCACTGGTCCGGGAACAGACCCCCGTGGACTCACACCAGGTAGGGTGCCGCTGAGGTGTAAGCGATAAGCATCCGGTGATTTCATTGGTGCGCAGGCAGTCCAGCAGCTCTCCCCATATGTGAGCCTGCTCCACTCATGGGCTTCCAGTAGCTTTGTCTTCTAGTTGGCTGCACTGGCACATATGTTGTGGATTCAGTGACCACACAACAATGTTGTCAAGGTGAACAATATCTCCCATCACCTGTTTGGACATTGTGCAGTTTTCCATGTCAATGCATTTGTGGCATTTTTCAGGCCTAAGGGCATAAGCAAGAGACTGATCTTGCATTGCAATGTTTTTCGAAACAGTTTTGATAAAGAGTTACATTTTAAACATCTATATATATGTGAAATGCATGTATGTTTTATTAAACCATTCCCCAACTAAGGCGTCAGAACCATTTATAGCAGATGGAGTCAATTTAGGTTAAAAATACACAAATAACATTAAACGTGTGAAAAAGAATCAGATGCCAGAATCCATAATTCAGGAGCCAATAGCCACAACTCCCAGTTTCAGCTCAGGTTCTCTGATGATGTGTAGTGATGATGTCTAGCCATCCTGTCAGTCTTGACTGACTGAAATGCAACAGGTAACTGTGAAACTTTAAAGCAGAGAGACTGGCAAATATTAATTTAGAGTCTTCTTATTTATTTTCTCTCCCACTATTATTTCCCCTTTCACCCTGTTACGCACAATACGCATAATATAGCCTAGATTATCTCTGTTGCAATATCCAGGCCTTGATCTTTCTTCCACTGTCCCTTCATCCTTGAACCTGTGAGTTTCTAGCCCTGTGTTGGTTGTTTTTGGTGGTGGTGGAAGAGGTGTGTGCGTGTTTGTGTGTGGGGGGGGGGGGGGGGGGGGGGGGTGGGGGGTGACCGAGAATTACTGAAAATAGTCAGAGCCTGAGGGTGTGGGTTTGAGCAAGAAAAGGACTCACTGTGCCTCCTGATCTCTTCCTACCAATAACTGCAGCATGTGATCATGTTACAATCTGTTAGATACCAGCACAAATAGTGATAATGTGATCATTAAAACCTTGTTTTGGATTAAAATTTGGATTTGCATTTGCAGCTTTATTCACTTACCAGTGATCTTGTTTTGTGTGTCATAGAGTAATTGTCTGTGTGTGGATGATGCAGAGTATCCAGTATACTATTCTGCTGTGGGATGAGTGAAAGGGCCTGTGCATGGATGGGCTTAAGCTCCTTTTAGCCAGTCAGTTGGTCAGCAAGCCACCCATCCTCCAAAGGCAGACACACTCAGCTCAGTCCTAGTGCACGTGTGTGTGTGTGTGTGTGTGTGTGTGTGTGTGTGTGTGTGTGTGTGTGTGCATGTAGGAGAGAGAAAGAGATAGAGGGAGAGAGAGTGTGTGTGTGTGTGTGTGTGTGTGTGTGTGTGTGTGTGTGTGTGTGTGAGAGTGTGTGTGGTGGCAGAGGGGGAAGGGGGGTTGCGTCACATACCATAGAGGG